>JARQOD010000006.1:7497165-7525710 GCA_033576555.1 Oophaga sylvatica
GGTGTTGGCTTTATGTAAACCCAAGATGGGGCGTGAAAATTTCAATAAAGTTCTGTGCTGCAAGAGTTCAGCCGCAGTCCTTCAAAACAGCTTTCAATATAACATTCTCAATAAAGTGTAATTCTTATAACTTTGTACAATTAAGAAAACCCCTGTCTGGGCATACTTATTAATTTGCTGGTACTCTTGGTACCTAACAGGTTACATCCTTTGTTTGTACGTAGGACCTATGTGGTGTGGTGAGGTATAGTAGCTTAACCTTCTGTGCTGCGTGCTGGCAAAATGTAAATCCGCCTCCACCTTTAGGGATCTGGCAAGATATTGCGGACTGGGCGTGCGGTTCTGCTCCGCCGGGTTTTCTTCTACCTGAGACCCAACATCTGAAGGTTCCACATTTTGGATTCCTTTCTTTGAGATATACTTCTGGGATGGTACAGGAGAGGTTCTTCTTGAACTATTTTTCTGCGCGGCAATGGTCAACTGGAGTTTGAAGCGCTTCTTGTGGTTTGGTAAAATTAAGTACTGGAAATAATCACAGCGTCTCCAATACAGGCCAATCTGCAGGAAAATTCCTGGTCCGTGTGTTGACTTCACCTGATTTCTCTTTTCCATAAAAAGTTTTCCTGGGAAGTTTTAAATGTTGGACCGTTTTAGGTGATCTCTGGTTTACTGTGGTGGTCGTTTTTCTCCATCTTTACTAATGGTACAGGTTTTCCTGTTGTAAAATTTTGGAATTTTGCCGACATATGGCTCTTGTTCCACTGATCATCAATTTGTGCATTCTTCTTTTTTCTTTTTAGCACAGTTCTCCCAGGCCCCTTTGCCGGCGTCAGCATTGGGGGCGTGTCTGGGACTCCGCGCGCTTTCTGCAGTACGCCCCTTCTCTTTGCGCTGTAGCGCTGTACTTTGGCGGGCAATGGCGGACAATTGGCGCCAAAAATCCAAAACAGCAACACAGTCTCTAGCACAAAAACAGTCCATTTAGGCACACAGGACTCACATTCGTAAGCTTCGTATCCTGTTCGTGACGCCAAAGTGAGTCGCACAACACCAGGGTTATGGGGTACTCGGCACCGAGCCCGTTGAAGTCTATGGGGAATGTCCAAGTAGCACAGCTCGGTCCGTTGCCCTGGGCGTTCATTCAAAGGGGGATATTTACAGGGGATTGTAGTATAGTTCGTGACGCCACCTGTGGTTTCTGATCAGGATGACCAGCGCTGCAGGGTAAATCCTCTAGAGGGGTTGTTACTGGGCAGCAAGATGTTAAGTCTTCACAGGTAAGACTAGTCCCTCTAAGTATTATGGCGGTGCAGGGTGCAGGCAAGAAGTCAGACACACACACAAGTCAGTCTCTTTCCATACCTTTATGGTGGTTTGCAGGTATGTCCGGGAAGCTGCTCAGGGTGGAGGATGAACATCCAGGTAATCACTGTGTAGGTTTAAGGCCTCCTTACTTCTTAATGTGTGAGTTTCCAACCTGCATGAAGCTAAGTTTAACTCTTTCTCCTTTCTATGCCGGCTGTATCTTGTGATGAGGTCTTTTTGTGGACAGGGACAGTGTCTCTATGGGGGTACCTGCCAGACTCCCGTCTCCTAACCCCAGTTACGTATCAGCACTGAAGGGCCCCTCTACGACCTGAAGTCCAGCAGGGATTCCGGTTTTCTCCCACTAGCCGTGAGATTCTAGCAGCTTCGGACCCGGTGTCCGGTTGTATAGAGTGGAGGCAGCTATAGTTGCTATATCACCTCGGTCACTCTTTCCCTTTGGTACCACTGCCTGTCGTCCTACGCACACCTTAATATGAGCACAGGCAGCAGTAGACGTCAGCTTCCCCTGAAGTAACTCCGTGCTTCAGATGTCGTGTCTGCTTTTCTGAGGGTAACACCAACGATACTTACTTTTAGCTAGATTGTCTTTGACTCACTGCTGTCTCAAGGCTCCCTCTGGTGGAACCAGGAAAAATGTCAAGTGTTGTGTGCTTATCAGGTATTTGTGATTTACCTTTCCGGCATCCTCCAGGGAACATGTGGCACTAGCGCAGCTGGGCTACACAGTAGCATAAACCTGGTGAAGCAAAAATAAACACTGCCTTTGGGCAAAACATGAAAAACAAAACAAAGTGGTATATCACAGTCATCGTCTGCGGGGATCCGCCCGCTCAGGGCTAGCAAAAACACACACGGTTCAATTTGCACCAAAAAAACGAATTCTCTGGAGTTAGCCCTTCCAGAACATTGAACACTGAATGCATCAGATTTAGCTCCAGACTGAGATAGGCAGGCACCTGGATGTTCTTGTCTGGCGGGTTCGGCTGAACAGTAACAATAAGTTTGGGTTCGGGTACCAGAATAGTATTCGGACCAGAACCCGCACCCCATTCACTTGAATGGGGGGTCCGAACATCAGTGTTTGCCACAATGTCATGAGAATAATGTAATGCGTTTATATATATATATATGTTGTGTCTTAAACACACCTCACAATAGAAGAAAGGGAAAAGGAATGTGTATATAATCAATAATTTTATTTAAAATATACTTTCAAAAAATCAAATCAATAAAGGATGCCTCATGTCAGATTCAAAGACCTAGCAAAAACGGCTAACCACCTTGATTATAGATTGTTATAAAAGTTGCCCAAACCTAAATGGTTCCATAAGGAAACACACATATGGTTTTGCTGGACAATGCAAGCTACAATGACTATTGTACACCTTTTGCCAATAAATAAAAAAAATAAATAAGTAATAATTAATAAAATAAGATAATTAAATAAAAGATTAATTGATCTGCATGTAAAAATTAGTTATAACCTGAACTAGCAGCATAAGGAAACAAATGGAAGAAAGGTGCATATTAATTTTTTGCCTCAGTAGAAAGCCAGAATTGCCGTCTCTTCCACCCCAAGCGCGTTTCAACGTTTCATCTTTTTTGGTTTCCTTATGGTGCTGTTCAAGCTATAACTAAGTTTACATGCACAAAGGCCTTTTTGATCAATTAGTCTTCTCTGCTTACAGAGATAGAGATTTTACAGTACACTCATCTTTACACAACTCCTTAGCATCCCCCTTTTTACTGTTCGGTGAATACCTTTTGACTGACAAAGGCACTTTACCTGTATAAATACCATCTATTTATTTTTTATTGTCAAAAGGTGTACATAGTCATTTTTTAGCTTGAATTGTCCAGCATAACTCATATGTGTTATTATGGACCATTTTAGTTTGGGCAACTTTTATAAATCTATAATCAAGTGGTTAGCGTTTTTGCTAGGTCTTTGAAGCTGACACGAGGCATCTTTTATTGATTTGATTTTTTGAATGTATATGTTTAAATAAAATTATTGATTATTATACCATTCCTTTTCCCTTTCTTCTGTTGTGAGGGTGTACTTAATACATTGTGTTACAGGTGTGACCTTGGTTGTGAAGGTATTTATGGGACTAATATGTTTGTACATATATTGGTCATGTGAAGTGTAAACCATGCCTGCAGTTTTTAGTATTATTGTGACATAGACTGTGATGTGGTAATGTATAAAGTTAAAGTAAGGCATACAGTGGGTATGGAAAGTATTCAGACCCTTTAAATTTTTCACTCTTTCGTTGCAGCAATTTATTTAATTCAAAAAGTTCTTAATTTTTTCTCATTAATGTAAACTCTGCCATGATCTTGACTGAAAAAACAGAAATGTAGAAATTTTTGCAAATTCATTAAAAAAGAAAAAACTGAAATATCCTTGGTCATAAGTATTCAGACCCTTTGGTCAGTATTGAGTAGAAGCACCCTTTGAGCTAGTACAGCCATGAGTCTTTTTGAAAATGATGCAACAAGTTTTTCACCCCTGGATTTGGGGATCCTCTGCCATTCTTCCTTGCGATCCTCTCCAGTTCCGTCAGGTTGGATGGTGAACGTTGGTGGACAGCCATTTTCAGGTCTCTCCAGAGATGCTCATTGGGTTTAGGTCAGGGCTCTGGCTGGGTCAGTCAGGGAATGGTCACAGGGGTTGTTCTGAAGCCACTCCTTTGTTATTTTACCTGTGTGCTTAGTGTCATTGTTTGTTGGAAGGTGAACTTCGGCCAAGTCTGAGGTCCAGAGCACTCTGGAAGAGGTTTTCATCCAGGATATCTCTGTTCTTGGCCGCATTCATGTTTTCTTCAATTGCAACCAGTCGTCCTGTCCCTGTTGCTGAAAAACACCCCAAAGCATGATGCTGCCACCACCATGTTTCACTGTTGGGATTGTATTGTGCAGGTGATGAGCAGTGCCTGTTTTTTTCTACACATACCGCTTTGAATTATCACCAAAAAGTTCTATCTTCGTCTCATCAGACCAGAGAATCTTATTTCTCATAGTCTGGAAGTCCTTCATATGTTTTTTTAGCAAACTCTATCAGTCTTTCATATGTCTGGCACTGAGGAGAGGCTTCCATCGGGCCACTCTGCCATAAAGGCCCGACTGGTGGAGGGCTGCAGTGATAGTTGACTTTGTGGAACTTTTCTCCATCTCCCTCCTGCATCTGTGGAGCTCAGTACAGTGATCTTGGGGTTCTTCTTTACCTGTCTCCACGATTGCTCAGTTTGGCTGGATGGCCAGGTCTAGGAAGACTTTGGTGGTCCCAAACTTCTTCCATTTAAGGATTATGTAGGCCACTATGCTCTTAGGAACCTTGAGTACAGCAGAAATTCTTTTATAACCTTGGCCAGATCTGTGCCGTGCCACAATTCTGTCTCTGAGCTCCTTGGACAGTTCCTTTGACCTCATGATTCTCATTTGGTGTGACATGCACTGTGAGCTGTGAGGTCTTATATAGACATGTGTGTGCATTTACAAATCAAGTCCTATCAGTTTAATTAAACACAGCTGGACTCCAATGAAGGAGTAGAACCATCTCATGGAGGATCACAAGGAAATGGACAGCATGTGACATAAATATGAATGTCTGCGCAAAGGGTCTGAATACTTATGACCATGTGATATTTCAGTTTTTCTTTTTTATTAAATTTGCAAAAATTTTACATTTGTTTTTTTCAGTCAGATGGGGTGCAGAGTGTACATTAATGAGAAAGAAAATGAACTTTTTTGAATTTTTCCAAATAGCTGCAGTGAAACAAAGAGTGAAAAATGTAAAGGGGTCTGAATACTTTCCGTACCCACTGTAGGTTAGGATTTAGGACACAAGGTAGTGAGTACAGGGATAGATAGAGTTTGGTAAGCATTGCAAGTATAATATGTTTAATGTATGCAAATGTAATGGATATTGTTTGTAAAAGTAGAGCTGTCAGCTACAGATGTAAGGACAGATATTGTCACGCAACGTGTAGGGAAATGCTAAGTGCAACACGAAGGGATAAGGGGAAACCCAAACATTAGGGAAGGGTGGGACCCCTAGGCAGATCTAACGTCACCCTGCTTTCCCTATCGTCCCTATATATGTTCCGCAGCTATCGCTGAGCAGGATGCCTAATCCCTGCTGACCCCGGTGATAAGCCTGCATTGGGCAGGACAGGTAGGCATTGTCAATTCCCATACCACTAAAAACAGAGGGGGTAAACAAACAAGCTAAACACTTGCATAAGTAGACTTATAGAGAAACACGGACATCCTCCAAACCCCAGAGAGGAAGATAGCCAATTACTATAGCTCCAAGCCGCAACAGGGAACTGGAAATAGAAATATCACCCACACTTCCAGCAGCAAGCTGGAAGGTATAAAACCTCAGTCCAGGTGTGTCAACTAGAACAGGGGAGGTGGCCACTGGGTCCTAGAGTCAGAAGGCCCAGGAAGAAGTCTGGAAAGCAAACTGCTGAGACCTTCTGCAGTCAGATGCAGGTGGATGGTCTACAGCCTCTGACACACCAGTGACAGTACTCCCCCTTCTACGAGTGGCCTCAGGACATCAGGACAGGCTTCTGGGACAAGAGGTGTGAAATGAAGAACCATCCTGGGAGCTTTCACTTCTAATGGCACGACCCACATCCTTTCCTCTCGGCCATAACCCTTCCAGTGCACCAAGTATTGTAAGGAACGATGTCAGAGGCGAGAATCTACAATGCTCAAAATTTGAAACTCTAGGTTTCCATCATCCATTATTGGGGGAGGCACATATCTCTTGAGCAAAAACCTGTGAAAAACATTGTAGATTCTTAAGAGCCTGTGGTAGTCAAGACGAAACGCTGCTGGACCAATGACGGCGGTTATCTTATAGGGACCAATGATCTAGGTTCCAATTTCCAGGAAGAAACCCTCAACCTGAAATTCTTGGTAGATAACCACACAAAATCATTCACATCAGGTCCGGACCTGACACACCTTTACTGACAGTCATACGTTTATACTTGTCTCTCCTGACCCGGTTAGGAAAGGTAGTGGCGAAACAGGACCAGATGGACAAGTATGCAGTACTTTCGAACGTGAGCAAACATTGCAGGTAGACACTTGTTCACCCACATCCTGATGCACCCTGGCCCAAAAACGACGAGTAGAGGTCCGCGGTTGCCTTACCACCTGGGTGGCCAGCAGTAAAGAGTCATGATGGTCTCTAATTACTTTGCGGCGCAGTTTAGACGGCACACAAACACCCTAAAGGGCAGGAAGCCCAACACCTCACCCTTCAAGTCAGTGTACAAAGCCGAAATGCCTAACCCTACTGCAAAATTGGGGCAGAGTCCTCGAACCCAGACAAAAATGCCGGTAAGGACTCTGTAGATACAGCAGTGAGGGAAACGCTTAGGCAGTTACCATAACAGTAATCTCCCCACTTTATAATCTCTCTGGATTGCCAATCCATAGTTGGATTATTCTTCACCAACCAGGGAAAAACTCAGTACCATTGGAGTGTGGACACCTCCAGGACATAACAAGGGATTGCTTCATAATGAAAAGACCCTACCTTCAGACATATGTTATGAACAATTTGTGTCAGTGTTCTCTGTGCAAGTGATGCTGAGTTGATGGCTCAAATCAGAGTAGGTTCAGCCAAGTTAGAGAGACAATACCATGAGTTCTAGCAAACTCAGCATCCACCATACAGACTCCAGCCCCACTGTTACAAACACAGAAATTTTTTCAGACCTCTCTCTAGCACCACCTCTGCTGTCAGGACAAAACGAGAATTGCAGGTTGAAGATGAACACACCCCTTGATTATCAAGCTCAAGGCTCCCAAGGGTTAATCAAGTCTCTTTTTGCTTTGGAATTACAGGACATGCCCAATAAAATGTCTCTTCTTCCCACAAAAAAAACATGCCCCTTTTTTCTTGCACATGTCGGGGGGAAACATGAATGCACCTCCGAACTGCAGGGGTTACTCAAACTACGCAAGTATAGATTCACCCCCGGACCTTCCTCCAACACGGGACGGAAAAAAGGGCTCAGAAGCAGGTGGTCTTGCCCATCTGTCCTTCAGGCGTCTGTCCACCTGAATAGCCAAGGACATGATAGCCTCCAGTGACACAGGAGTTTCATACACTGCTAATGTGTCCTTTAAGCTTTCAGTGAGACCCTGAAGGAATCGGTGTCTGAGAGCCGGGTCATTCCATTTGTTGTCAGTAGACCACCTGCGGAATTCATAGCTATACGTCTCCACTGAACTATTCCCTAGCGGAATGCGACACAGCTTGGATTCAGCCTAGTAAAATATGGTCAGGCTCATCATAGATCAGGGCAAGGGCCTGGAAAAACTCTTCTACAGACTGGAGACACAGAATACCTGTGGTAGAGAAAAAGCCCTGGACTGAGGTTCCCCTGCAACAGTGAAATAATTCCTACTTATTGCTCCTCATCTCCAGAGGAGTAAGGACGCAGTTTAAAGTACAATTTGCATGCCTCCTTAAATACAAAAAACTTATCTCTACCCCCAGAAAGGCTCTCCGGGAGGGTAATTTTGGATTGAAACTGGACCGACCAAGCAGCAGCGCGCCCACAATAGGAGCCTGCTGCCATTGCTGCTGGACCTCAGAATGAAGGTCAGTCACCTCCAGTGACAACCTTTCTGCAGCTGCTCTGCCAGCACAGCAACGGGATCCATGAACCCAGCAAAACAAAAAAAAACCACACAGAAAAACATACAAAGTGTAATTTTTTTTTATTTTGCAAACGTTGAAAGCGGGGGTGATAATGTCACACAACATGTAGGAAAGGCTTAAGTGCAACCCGAAGCGATAAAGGAAAAGGGAGCCAAACACTAGAGAAGGGAGGAGTAGAGACCCCTAGGCAGATCTAACGTCAAACCTGTCTGCCTTATTGTCCCTATATAGGTTCCCCACCTATCGCCGAGCAGAATGCCTAATCGCTGCCTGACCCTGGCAATAAGCCCTCTAGAAGATGGAGGCTGCGTGACAGTAGAGGTCTGCGACCTACAAGGGAGTATGGTGTACCCCACCTGACAGCACATTGGGACGGTGACACAATTTTCCTGTAAAGTGCCAGGCGACATGGGCAGCAGTTCGACCACATCTACTGCCTAGGTCACTTTACATAAGAAAAGAGAATCAGCAGAAACAATATTTTATTGTTACTTCGCTCCTACATAAAAAAAAATACATATAAAGAGGCCAGAAAGTGGCAAGAATCCAAAAATAGTAAAAATTAAACTACAGCTTGTACACAAAAAAAAATCCCTGCTATGGCTCTACTGACCAAAAAATCAACACGTTATGCTCTTGAAAGATGACAAGGAAACAAGACACAGGAGCCCACTGTCACCTCAGGGTCCGGTGTAAACTGGAAAACCCGGGACTGGGCTCAGCATCGACATAAAAAAATGTAAAAAAACGAATGAAATAAAAAAATAAAAATAAATGCAAGTAGTTTAATATAAATTAGTTAATCTACTAGTTATGCAAAACCTTCCTCGCTCCTGGCTCTTGGCACTGTCCAGTTGCAAATACAAAGTCCAAATGCTGAACAGCGTCAAGGTCCGGATCCCAAAGCCGTGATACCCGCAGGCCGAACAAGAGCTGGGGGCAAGGAGGGTTAGGCCGGCGTCACACTGCCGAGTTTGATGCGAGTTAGTCGCATGACTTTCTGCATCAACACCGGCACGGCCGCCCGCTCCGGACGCGAGTGCGCGGCTGCATAGAAAATATGTAGCCGCACACTCGGGTCTGAGAGCGTTGCGGCCGTGCGGGTGTTGATGCGAGAAAGTCGTGCGACTTAATCGCACAAACTTGGCAGTGTGACGCCGGCCTAAATATAATAATATCTCGTCCGGTGTCTGATTTATTTTTTTTGAACTATGAAATAAAGTTTTGGAGTCTGTTTTAAGGTCTGATATTATTTTATAGGTGGTCTTGGGTCTACAAGTTGAAGTTGGTTTTTTAATTTTTTTTTTTTACAAAAAATAGGACATTTACGGAAAAACAGTGCTATTTTTAATTTTACTTTAATTTTTTTTCTTCTTTAATTTTTAAGTCCCAGTAGGAAACTTAAACACTCAAACACATTCAATCATTAGATCATTCACATCACTCATTGTGATACTTTTGTATAGCAGTTGTCTTATGTTTCTTACTGTCAGTTCTAACAGGCCTTGCCTTTGGTCTGTAGGCCATTGTTAGGCACTGGTTGCCATGGCAAACTAATGGCCCCATAGTCCTTCATTACAGTGTAATGGACACCACATAGTGCTCCATTTACAGTATAATGAACACCACATAGTGCTCCATACGTATAATGGACACCACATAGTGCTCCATACGGTATAATGGGCCACACATAGTGTTCTATACTGTATTAATGACCCCACATAGTCCTCCATACAGTATAATGGCCCCACATAGTGTCCATCAGTATAATAGGCCCCCATAGTGCTCTATAATAATATAATCTTTATTTTTTATTAGCGCTAACATATTCCGCAGCGCTTTACAGTTTGCACACATTATCGTCGCTGTCCCCGATGGGCTCAATCTAGTTTCCCTATCTGTATGTTTTTGGAGTGTGGGAGGGAAAGGAGTTCACGGAGGAAACCCACGCAAACACGGGGGAGAATACAAACTCTTGCAGTTGTTTGTCCTAGGTGGGATTCGAACCAGGACTCCGCTATACAGTATAATGGCCCCCCACATAATGCTGCATACAGTATTATCGGCAAAAGTAGTGTTTATACTATATAATGACCCCACATAGTCTCATATGGTTTAATGGCCCACATAGTGCTCCTTTAGTTTATAGGCCCTTTAATGCTCCATACAGTATATTTGCCCACATTGAGATATGTGCCCTAGGTCTTTTATGGCCCATTTGGAAACACAACGGTGCCTTTGGATTCAAGATTTAGTTTTGTGTACTTCTCCTCCTGTGAACATCGGTCTTTACCTGCTTCCATTCCTGCATCTTACTTCAATCGTCCTGCTCCTCCCAAGACTCCTGAGTGTGCCCATTCTCGCTCCCCCGTGCCATCCTGCCAGGTGAACAAATGTCAGGGTTCTTGTATCCCACCTGGACCTGGGTCATTTCACAAAGTAAGCTTTACAGGAACTGTCTTTCTCACTCAGTTGCCATGGTCAGAATTGAGCACAGCATCTAAGCATGTTTTATCACTGTGATCACAGTTATCTCTGATCCTGGTCATTAGGGATAGGTGTCAGCTGTTCACCCTCATTGAGACACATTGCACAGGACTTTTGGGAAACTACACATTTTCGGCACAGGAAACACTCCTCCCAAATTGCCAACTTCAGCGGCCTGCGGTTTCAGAGCCATGAGCTCATTGATTGGCTGCCGCTCTGTCGATGTGACGTAAGCATCGCAGCCAATACACATCGGGAGCAGCGGCAGATACTCACTGGTGGGGCCTGGGAAGGTCTAGTACTGTGCAGGACAACCCATTTATTATCAAAAGGCCAAATTCACTAAAATTGCCATTTTATGCGCCGTCTTAATAAATGAAGCGTGGAGAAGATGAATTATTCATTAAGAGTCATGCGCCGCCACTTTTGTGATGTAAATTATGAAGAATTTGTTGGCACTCTTCATCATGCCCCATTCCCAGCAAAACTCCACCTCCTTTTATTTAAAAGTGAATGGAGCTTGCGGGGGCCATTATAAAAACTCAAAAGTTGGAAATTTTTGCAAAACACCTCTTATATTTATGGAATAGAAATCATGAATGTTAGGTTGGAAGGCACCCTTGGGGTCTCGTGTCCACCCCTGTCGTGCAGGAGTCCTAAAAACCATCTGAGACAGAGTCTGTCCAGCTTTGTTTGAAGACTTCCATTGTGGAGAATCACCACCTCTCGTGGCGCCTGTTTCATCATTGATCCCCTCACTGTCAAAAGTTTTTTTTTTCTACTTGTTTTTCTCGCTTTCAATTTATTTTATTGCTTTCGTGTTTCCATGTGCAAATGAGAATAATGATGAGCCTCTAATGTGACAGCCCTTAGTATTTGTAGACGCATTAAGTTCCTTTGCTTCTTTTTTGCAAGTAAACTTCCGTCCTTTCCCATTCCTGTTGGAAATCTTGCAGTCCATCCCATCCTGGTAGTTTTATGAACTTCTTCCAGTTTTTTTTTGTATTTTTAAAAATGTGGTTCCCGAATTAGATACAATTTTCCAGATGAGGTTGACCAAGTGGGTAGAGGGGGATGGCTCAAAAGTTGTTTTCCACATTTTGGTTGTTCAGTAGCCTCACCCTTCTCGGTCGGCACTGGCTTTCCCCCAATCCCTTATTTTTGGCCTGCAGCAGTGACCCACATCGCATCTCGTTGCAGTCAATCACTGAGCTCAGCGATCCATGCCATCTAATTGGTAGTCAGTAAAATTTTTCTACAGTGTTGTATGCGTATTAAGTGAAATCATCATGCGTACATGAAACCGCAGAATGGGTTACAGTGTATCTTCAGTAAGCCTGCAGAAGGTCTGTAACATTATTCTAATACCTTTTCTGTAATTTTTTTAGCTAAGCCTGTGACAAATAGCATTTAAACCTTAATTTCCGACATCTTTTTCGTAAGCCGGGAGCATGGAACTGTTATGTTTATGTTGACTCTTCTTTGAGGTTGAATTGTTTGTAAATTGATGAATGATTTACTTTAAGTTATTTCTTCTTATTGCTGTTATGTTTATTGTAGTTTATCTTTGCAAAACAGGGATGGGGTCCTAACAATGTGTTTGTTGTCTGTTGTTACCTGTCGGCCAGCAGTTTGTTGAGTTGCAAACAATGAAAGATAAACTATAAATAATCAAACAATGCGGGTGAACCTCATGACACCTTCCCTTGAACTGTGTTGTGAATGGGTTTGAGATGATTTCTGAGCAGAGGTTCCTCTGGTGGTTACAAGCGGTGATGGTCTGTCCAGTGAAGTTGTGGGACTGGGAATCAGGTGTTACTGACTGGTCTTATATAAGGGAGTCACCTTCCCATCAGGGTTGCCGGTGATCAATTGTTCTGGTCTGAATCCTTCATTCTGTTTCCCTTGTAGCCTGCTGTGTCGTGTCTGCATCTCCTGCTGACAGATATACATTTTTTCTTTTTGTTTTTGTGCTATATTTTTCATTTTGTCCTGCACTTCTGTGGGGGCTTCAGGGTCCCTCCGGGGGGCTTTTGCCCTCTCAGTTTAGTTCAGCCACTGATGTTTATACTTTTGCTTTTTCCAGTTTTTTCAGTGGCTGTGTTTTGATTTTGTTACACCAGAGAATAATTTTAGGTGGAAGAGGTCGTTTTGATCTCAGGTATTTTTGAAAATTAGTAGAGTTGGTGCTTTTCAGGGTTTTCTGGGATTGCAGTAAGTACCCTTCCTATCCTTTTCTATTTAGATAATTTGGGCCCCAGCGTTTGCTCATACTATTTTCTTTCTGTGTCAGTATTTCATCTTGTCTAACAGCCATTACATGTTTGGGGGCTTTCTATTATCTTTGGGGTTCTGCTCCGGGGCAGATAGCTTTCCTATTTCTATCTTTAGGTGTAGTTAGTTTCTCAGGCTGTGACGAGGCGTTAGGACCAACGTAGGACGCTCCACGGCTGCCTCTAGTTGTGGTGGTTAGTCAGGGTACTGCAATCTCATAGATTCCAACTGCTCTGGTGTATTGCCTTTTTTACTGCACTCCTCAGCTACCGAAACATAACAGTATCACCGGCCTAAAAATTGAAAATTGTATGGTACTCACAGAAGGGAAAAAATATTGTGAAAGAAAAAAGGTTGTCAGAGTTGTCAGAGATATTTTTCTGTTTGTTGCATTTTATTCCCTCTGTATCTCTGGGTGCTGGGGAGGTCTTTTCTCTCAATGGAGTTTGCACAGTTGTCTGGCCGTGTGGATCAGCTTGCCACTGAGGTTCAGAGTATTGCTGCATATCTTGCTAGGTTGCCTGTTGTGGAACCTAGGATTCCCATGCCAGATTTGTTTTTAGGGGATCGAGCTAAGTTTCAGAATTTCAAAATATAATTGTAAATTGTTTTTGCCTTAAAATCTAAGTCCTCAGGGAACGCAGCGCGCAGGTTCAAATTATCATCTCTCTCCTGCGCGGCGATCCTCAGGATTGGGCTTTTTCCTGACACCTGGGGATCCTGTTTTGAGTGATGTTGATGCATTTTTTCAGGCTTTGGGGTTATTGTACGATGAGCCTAATGTCACTGATCAAGCTGAAAAAGCCTTGTTGGCATTAAATCAGGGGCTTTATGACGCTGAGTTATACTTTCAGAGATTCCGTAGGTGGGCAGTCCTGACCAAATGGAATGACGACGCTTTGGCAGCCCTTTTCCGGAAGGGTCTGTCAGATAATGTAAAGGATGTTATGGTGGGATTCCCTGTCCCCTCTGGTCTCAATGATTCTATGTCATTAGCGATTCAAATTGACAGACGTTTGCGTGAGCGGAGAAGTATGCGTGGAATGGTGTTGCTTGTGAACCAGCTTCTGAACCCATGCAGTGTGATAGAGTGGTGTCTGGGGCACAGGTCATGAGTTTCGAAAGCGCAATGGGTTATGTTTCTACTGTGGTGATGCCTCTCATGCTATTTCAGTCTGCCCTAAGCGGGGAAGACGTTTTGCACGCTCAGTTGTCTTGGGTAGTGTTCAGACTAAGTTTTTATTAACTGTCACTCTGATATTGCTCTCTGTCCTCATTTTCTGCTCAGGCTTTCGTTGATTCTGGAGCAGCTATTTAACTGATGGATTATGATTTTGCTAAACGTTGTGGGTTTCCCTTGATACCCCTACAGAAGTCTATTCCCCTACTGGGGATCGATTCTACCCCTTTGGTGAGAAATAAACCCCAGTTTTTACTCAGGTGATATGAGGGTTGAACCTGATCACCAGGAGTGCTGCAAATTTTTGGTTCTGTATAATCTGCATGACATTATCGTGCTGGGTTTCCTTGGTTACAGTCTCATAATCCTGTTTTGGATTGGAAATCTGTGTCTGTAACCAGTTGGGGCTGCCAATGTGTTAATACCAACACTCTGTTTTTTCTGCCTCCCCCAGGCTCAGGTGTTCCTGACTTTTTGATTGATTTTTCTGATGTGTTTAGCGAAAGTAAATCTGCATCCTTGCCTCCCCATAGGAGCTATGACTGCGCTATTGAATTAGTGCGGGTAGTAAATTCCTAAAGGTCGCCTTTTTAACTTGTCTGTACCTGAACATGACGCTATGCGGTCTTATATCAAGGAATCATTGGAGAAGGGTCATATCAGACCATCCTTTCACCCTTAGGTGCCGGTTTTTTCTTTGTGGTCAAAAAAGATGGTTCATTAAGGCCGTGTATTGATTATCGTCTCTTGAACAATATTACTGTGAAATATCAATACCCGTTACCCTTGATTTTCTGACCTGTTTTCCAGGGTGAAAAACGCTACTTGGTTTACCAAGCTTGACCTCAGGGGGGCGTTATAACCTTATTTGCATTAAGCACGGGGATGAATGGAAGACGGCTTTCAATACCCCTGAAGGGCATTTTGAGTACTAGTGATGCCCTTTGGGTCACTAATGCTCCTTCCGTCTTCCAGTCCTTCATGAATGACATTTTCAGGGATTTTGTGGACAAATTTCTGATTGTTTATTTGGATGATTATCTTGATTTTTCTAATGACTGGGACTCTCATGTGAAAATGTTCGAACTGTATTCCAGATTTTGAGAGAGAATGCTCTGTATGTGAAGGGATCAAAGTGTCTTTTTGGCGTTACAGAGGATCTCATTTCTGGGATTCATTTTGTCCCATCTGTTATTGAAATGGACCCGGTCAAGGTTCAGGCAATCTGTGATTGGGTCCAACCTACTTCATTAAAGGCTCTTCAGAGATTTTTGGGTTTTGCCAATTTTTATCGTAAATTTATTGGTAATTTCTCGGTTATTGTTAAACCATTAATGATTTGACCAGAAAGGGTTCTGATGTGGTGAATTGGCCTCCTGAGGCAGTCTCTGCATTTCAGGAACTTAAGCAGAGATTCACTTCTGCTCCTGTTCTACGGCAGCTGATGTTTCTCTGCCATTTCTGGTGGAGGTTGATGCCTCTGAAATTGGGGCAGGTGCGTTTTGTCCCAAAAAGATCCAGAGACCTCTAAAAGTAACCTTGTGCCTTTTTCTCTCGAAAATTTTCCCCTACTGAACGTAATTATGACGTGGGTAATCGGGAGTTATTGGCCATGAAGTGGGCTTTTGAAGAGTGGAGACATTGGCTGGAGGGAGCCAAACATCAGGTGGTGGTCCTCACGGACCATAAGAATCTGGTTATCTGGAATCTGCCAAGCGACTCAATCCTAGACAGGCCAGGTGGGCCTTGTTTTTCACACGTTTTAATTTTGTGGTTTCCTTTCTTCCTGGCACTAAGAATGTTAAGGCGGATGCCCTCTCGAGGAGTTTCCTTGCGGACTCTCCTGAGTGATCCTTCTGTTATTTTGAAAGATGGTGTAGTTCTTTCCGCCATCTCGCCCAATTTGAGACTTGCTCTGGAGGGGTGTCAGGAGGATAGGCCCGAGCGCTGCCCTGTTGGAAAATTCTTTGTCCCGGACCAGTGGAAAAAGAGTGTGATGTCTGAGATTCATTGTTCCGCATTGGCTGGGCATCCCGGAATTTTTGGTACCAGAGACTTGGTTAGTCGGTCCTTTTGGTGGCCTACCTTGTCTCGTGACGTCAGGGAATTTGTGCAGTCCTGCGGGACTTGCTCTCGCTCCAAGCCTTGCTCTCGCTCTAGTGGTTTGTTGATGCCATTGCCTGTGCCCAAGAGACCATGGACCCATATCTCTATGGATTTCATTTCCGACCTTCTGTTTCTCAGAGAATGACCACCATCTGGGTAATTTGTGATAGGTTTTCCAAAATGATACATCTTGTGCCATTACCTAGGTTGCCTTCCTCCTCTGAATTGGTGCCGTTGTTCCTTCAGCACGTGGTTCGTTTGCACGGCATTCCTGAGAACATTGTGTCTGACAGAGGAGTCCAGTTTGTTTCCAGATTTTGGAGGACTAAACTGGGTGTTCAATTGTCTTTCTCCTCGGCATTTCATCCTCAGACCAATGGTCAAACTGAGAGACAAACCAGACATTGGAGACTTATCTAAGATGCTTTGTGTCTGCTGATCAGGATGACTGGGTCTCTTTTTTGCCTTTGGCTGAGTTTGCTCTTAATAATAGGGCTAGCTCTGCCACTTTGATGTCTCCGTTTTTCTGTAATTCTGGGTTTCACCCTCGATTTTCTTCAGGACAGACGGAGGCTTCTGTCTGTCCAGGTGTTGACTCTGTTGTGGAGCGTATGCAACAGATTTGGGACCAGGTAGTGGAGAGGTTGTCCCTCTCTCAGGAGAAGGCCCAGCGGTTTGCTAACCGGCATAGGACTGATGGTCCTCGGTTTAAAGTGGGGGACTTGGTCTGGTTGTCCTCAAAGAATATTCCTATGAGAGTAGCATCTCCTAAATTTAAGCCTAGGTTCATTGGACCTTATAAGATCATGGAGATTATTAATCCTGTTTCTTTTCGTTTGCTTCTTCCAGGGACATTTAAGATCCATAACGTGTTCCACAAGTCCTTGTTGAAGAGGTTTGTTGAGCCAGTGGTTCCTGCTGCTGTGCCTCCTGACTCTGTTTTGGTTGAGGGCAATCTGGAGTATGTGGTTGAGAAAATATTAGATTCTCGTTTTTCTAGACGGAAACTCCAGTATTTGGTTAAATGGAGAGGTTATGGTCAGGAAGACAATTCTTGGGTGTTTGCTTCGGACATCCATGCTAGGAGACTCATCCGTGCGTATCATAGAACTCATCCTGACCGACCTGGTTGCTCAAATGAGGGTTCGGTGACCCCTCCTCAAGGGGGGGGTACTGTTGTGAATGGGTTTGAGATGAGTTCTGAGCAGAGGCTTCCTCTGGTGGTTACAAGCGGTGCTGGTCTGTCCAGTGAAGATTGTGAGGACTGGGAATCAGGTGTTACTGACTGGTCTTATATAAGGGAGTCACCTTCCCATCAGGGTTGCTGGTGATCAATTGTTCTGGTCTGAATCCTTCATTCCTGTTTCCCTTGTAGCCTGCTGTGTCGTGTCTGCATCTCCTGCTGACAGATAAGACATTTTCTTCTTTTTGTTTTTGTGCTATATTTTTGCCTTTTGTCCTGCACTTCTGTGGGGGCCTTCAGGGTCCCCTCCGGGGGCTTTTGCCCTCTCAGTTTAGTTCAGCCACTGATGTTTGTACTTTTGCTTTTTCCAGTTTTTTCAGTGGCTGCTGTTTTGATTTTGTTACACCAGAGAACTAATTTAGGTGGAAGAGGTCGTGTGATCTCAGGTATTTTTGAAATTAGTAGAGTTGGTGCTTTTCAGGGTTTTCTGGGATTGCAGTAAGTACCCTTCCTATCCTTTTCTATTTAGATAGTTTGGGCCCCAGCATTTGCTCATACTATTTTCTTTCTGTGTCAGTATTTCATCTTGTCTAACAGCCATTACATGTTTGGGGGCTTTCTATTATCTTTGGGGTTCTGCTCCGGGGCAGATAGCTTTCCTATTTCTATCTTTAGGTGTAGTTAGTTTCTCAGGCTGTGACGAGGCGTCTAGGACCAACGTAGGAACGCTCCACGGCTGCCTCTAGTTGTGGTGGTTAGTCAGGGTACTGCAATCTCATAGATTCCAACTGCTCTGGTGTATTGCCTTTTTTACCTGCACTCCTCAGCTACCGAAACATAACAAACTGTGGATTGTGGCTTGAAGGACAATAGTTGTGAACTGTAAAAAGGGGGTATGCCTCTGTAAAGACACATCCAAGAAATCCAGGGAACAAGAGACTCTTTACAAACCACAGTCAGGAACACTCTACAGAATAGCTTTCAGATCATGGCTCCATCACAAGGGACACAGATTTCACTTTCTACAGGATGCCAGCTTAGGGGGCAACAGCCCCAGCTGAAAGAATACAGATCTGCTCCATTGGCCATCACTGAATCTATGGATACATTTGGGGTAGTCATGATTTGTACCCACCGGTCACCTGAGACCCATGGATATGTTTCAGAAAAGCCAGGATTGTGACCCACCGGTCACCTGGCTCCATGGAGATGTTCGGAGAAGCCAGGTTGTGACCCTTCGATCACCTGGCCTTGTATCTCAATGGATTGTCAGCTTCCTAAACTTGTTACCTCCTCTCCATGTGTGCCACAGGTGGAGTAATCGGCCCTGGAAGATTTGAAGTCACAGCTGCTCTTATCTCGAGTCAGTGGAAGGGTGAGACTGTGTAATTTGCACCATCTTTGGGTATTTTTCTGGGACTGTTCTATGCCTGTTTTGTGGTTCAATAAAGTATTGCCACATTGTTTTTCCCTCACCCTGTGTTGTGTGAGTAGTATTATGCCCATGGTAAAAGGAAAGCGGGCGGGCGGTGGAGTGATCCCTGGTCCATGCGATTTCGGGCTAGTGGACTAGAGCACCCTCTGACCGCGTGTCTCCACAAATCTCTTTGGCAAAAAATGCCCTCAAATATCAAATAAATTGCAGGTGTCATTAGGCAGCTTTATATGCATAACATCATACTACCAACCATAAAATTCCAGTTTCTTGGTGTGTTACACATCCATGTAAGCCAGCTGTTCACACCCAATTCTTCCCTACCAAAAAAACCCCACAAATTTCTTCAACTTTTGCAGACATCTCAGCTTGATGTGCCGATCCAGCCTAATGACTCTCCATAGAAAACCACGTATAAAGCCTTTTTCATATAAAAGAGACGTAACAAAAGAAAAAGTGACAGAGATGTTCTGGTTTTCATGGCACTAGCAGTGGGTCTCACTTTAAATGATAATGATATAAAAATCCACAGGTAAACCCAACTTCAATGTGCCCGTCTACAAAAGAGGCCATCTTTCTCCATTCTTCTGTTCGCCAGCACCTTGACTCTATTATGTTACAGTGTGTTTTACATCTACTTTTATCCTTTACTCTTTATAGTCTGTGGGAGTTAAGACGCTGAACAACGGCAACGTCTAATTCACCCTCTACAAAAGCGGCTGCTGAACATGTCCTTTGATTATATGATTTATGAGTGCAGCCGTATCCTCCAGAATGTCAGACATTCACATGTAACAACCTTAACTAACTGATTTTTTAATAGAATGTCTATTGAACAGAGTAGGTGCAAATTTATTCTCACGTTCCATTCCTCCTGCCACGATAGTGGTCTGTGGCCACTGAAATGGGGGGGGAGCACCGCCTTTTACCTGATGGCATCCGTGGCACAATGTCATCTGTGAATCATGATGGTGCACCAGGCCGGCTAATCCAAAGAAGAAACACGCATGGGTAGAAAAAAATGTTGGAGTCTTTTTTGTCATCCTTATGAACACCAACTTGTAACAGGCAGTACTCCCTCTCCCGACCAGCGGGCCGCAGACCTTTTTCGTGGCTGATGGAATGGGACTTGCTAATCGATTTGCATCAACTCTACTTCAGTAAGACTTTTAATGCAGAAACAACATACAGTCCACCAAGTTGGGGCAGGGCTTAGTGACGTTTGTGGATGGAGTCTTCCATCTTCAGAGCTTTCCTTGTGGATAACTAGATGTGCTAAATATTCATAACATGCAACTGACATTTACTGGCAGGTTATATGTGGATTGTGCAATAATAATAATGGTGTGATGTGTGCACTGTGCTTGTGTGATGTGTGCATAGAGCTTATATGAAATGTGCACTGTGCTTGTGTGACGTGTGCACTGTTTTGTGATGTGTATGCTGCGCTTGTGTGATGTATGCACTGTACTTGTGTGATGAGTGCACTGTGCTTGTGTGATGTATGTGCTGTGCTTGTGTGATGTATGCACTGTGCTTGTGTGATGTGTGCACTGTCCTTGTGTGATGTATGTGCTGTGCTTGTGTGATGTATGTACTGTGCTTGTGTGATGTATGCACTGTGCTTGTGTGATGTATGTGCTGTGCTTGTGTGATGTATGCACTGTGCTTGTGTGATGTATGTGCTGTGCTTGTGTGATGTATGCACTGTGCTTGTGTGATGAGTGCACTGTCCTTGTGTGATGTATGTGCTGTGCTTGTGTGATGTATGCACTGTGCTTGTGTGATGTATGCACTGTGCTTGTGTGATGTATGTACTGTGCTTGTGTGATGTATGCACTGTGCTTGTGTGATGTATGTGCTGTGCTTGTGTGATGTATTGCACTGTGCTTGTGTGATGTATGTCTGTGCTTGTGTGATGTATGCACTGTGCTTGTGTGATGTATGCACTGTGCTTGTGTGATGTATGCACTGCTGTGCTTGTGTGATGTATGCACTGTGCTTGTGTGATGTATGCACTGTGCTTGTGTGATGTATGTGCACTGTGCTTGTGTGATGTATGCACTGTGCTTGTGTGATGTATGCACTGTGCTTGTGTGATGTATGCACTGTGTGCTTGTGTGATGTATTGCACTGTGCTTGTGTGATGTATGCACTGTGCTTGTGTGATGTAGTGCTGTGCTTGTGTGATGTATGCACTGTGCTTGTGTGATGTATGCACTGTGCTTGTGCTTGCCTGTGCTGTGATGTATGTGCCTGTGCTTGTGTGATGTATGCACTGTGCTTGTGTGATGTATGTGCTGTGCTTGTGTGATGTATGCACTGTGCTTGTGTGATGTATGTGCTGTGCTTGTGTGATGTATGCCTGTGCTTGTGTGATGTATGCACTGTGCTTGTGTGATGTATGCACTGTGCTTGTGTGATGAGTGCACTGTCTTGTGTGATGTATGCACTGTCTTGTGTGATGTATGTCTGTGCTTTGTGTTGATGTATGCACTGTGCTTGTGTGATGTATGCACTGTGCTTGTGTGATGAGTGCACTGTCTTGTGTGATGTATGCTGATGTGTGATGTAGTCTGTTTGTGTGATGTATGCACTGTGCTTGTGTGATGATGCACTGTGCTTGTGTGATGTATGCACTGTGCTTGTGTGATGTATGCACTGTGCTTGTGCGATGTATGCACTGTGCTTGTGTGATGTATGTGCTGTGCTTGTGTGATGTATGCACTGTGCTTGTGTGATGTATGTGCTGTGCTTGTGTGATGTATGCACTGTGCTTGTGTGATGAGTGCACTGTCCTTGTGTGATGTATGTGCTGTGCTTGTGTGATGTATGCACTGTGCTTGTGTGATGTATGCACTGTGCTTGTGTGATGAGTGCACTGTGCTTGTGTGATGTATGCACTGTGCTTGTGTGATGTATGCACTGTGCTTGTGCGATGTATGCACTGTGCTTGTGTGATGTATGTGCTGTGCTTGTGTGATGTATGCACTGTGCTTGTGTGATGTATGTGCTGTGCTTGTGTGATGTATGCACTGTGCTTGTGTGATGAGTGCACTGTCTTGTGTGATGTATGTGCTGTGCTTGTGTGATGTATGCACTGTGCTTGTGTGATGTATGCACTGTGCTTGTGTGATGTATGTGCTGTGCTTGTGTGATGTATGTGCTGTGCTTGGTGATGTATGCACTGTGAATGTGTGAAGCCTGCACTGTGCATGTGTGACATGTGCTCTGTGTTTATGTGATGTGTGCACTGTGCTTGTGTGATGTTGCACTGTGAATATGTGAAGCGTGCACTGTGCATTGTGTATGTAGTGCACTGTGCTTGTGTGATGTGTGCACTGTGCTTGTGTGATGTATGCACTGTGCTTGTGTGATGTATGCACTGTGAATATGTCAAGTGTGTGTGCACTGTGCATGTGTGACGTGCACTGTGTTTATGTGAAGTTTGCACTTTGCTTATGTGGCATGTGCACTGTGTTATGTGGTTGTGTGACGTGTCCTCTGTGTTTGTGTGATGTCTGCACTGGACATCCTGTTTAAGGTAGTAGTGTTGGGCATTACATAATAAAGCAAAATTTGCTGAACATTATATTGCACTCTACTATTCTTCCTTGACCAGGTTGAGAATGGAACATATTGTATATGGGCTGGTGTGGGTTTGTTGTGTCTGGGCTAATGTTTTTTTTTTCGCCCCATTCCGACCCTGATGACAAAGTCCATTTACAACAATTTGTAATACTTTTTCAGAAACCTAAATAATTTATCCCCTTGGTTGTGCACCACCATAGGAAAAGTATAATAGGACTGTATATTTAGGACTCAGGAGGAGATGGTTAGGCGTTCCCGAAACGGCGGTCATCTTGGTTATTATCACCTCGTGTTCTCAAAATATTAGATACGGTAACCAAAAAACAGCTGAAGAGAGCTCTGCACGTCTCGTCAGAGGAAGAAGATTTAACATCTTATTGGGGAATTTTGATTTTAGTTGGAATTTTTGTAAACGTTATAAAGTTACAAATGACAACGGGTGAATCTGCAACTAAAATCATTTCCCAATAACAGAAGAAATAAATAGCGTGTTACAGGGAGATCTACGGCTGGGTTATATGTTTCTATTAGCACATGACAGAGGAGATTGCTTCTGCATCAGAATAATTTATAGCCACAATGCACGATGCAATTATAATAATAGAAATTGATGTTGAGACCTTATTTTATTCTTACAGTCGCAGCATTCCTGGAAGAAGCAGTGACTGCAAAACATAAACGTAACAGTTTATAACGGCTATTTTACAGGCGTGGTGGGACAATTACTCAACCAAACAACCAGTTCTGGGGTTCTATTGTATAATATTTAATGTAATGAATTACTATTCAGGCTCTCCAAAGTGATACACAAAACCTGTAGAAAAGTGCAGTCTTGCAGCACTTATTCCACCCAACAAAGTAAAACTGCCTACAGTGCATATTACCATCTAATATATCCAGAAGTGTCATGATTCTCATGCTCTGTAACTTGTCATCTGCTCTTTTTGAGTGTGCAGTTTCAATTCCTTAGCATTGTGCCTGCATTACAGGTGCTGGAACTTTCTTTCCCCTCACTTTCCAGAATACATTGCTCTTGCCATTGTTCAATGATTGCCTGTCTTCAATTAAAATTCCAATACTCTAACCAAGTTTAGTGAGTGCAGAGGCATAAAGATCCGTCTCCTCTTCTCCTGGCAAGACAAAGACCCACCCGCACTTCCTGTAAAGAGACAACAACCCACCCACACTTCCTGTACAGACACAACAACCCACCCACACTTTCTGTAGAGAGACAACAACCCACCCACACTTCCTGTAGAGAGACAACAACCCACCCACACTTTCTGTAGAGAAACAACCCACCCACACTTTCTGTAGAGAAACAACTCACCCACACTTCCTGTACAGACACAACAACCCACCCACACTTTCTATAGAGACAACAACCCACCTACACTTCCTGTAGAGAGACAACAACCCACCTACACTTTCTGTAGAGAGACAACAACCCACCCACATTTTCTGTAGAGAGACAACAACCCACCCACACTTTCTGTAGGGAGACAACAACCCACCCACACTTCCGGTAGAGAGACAACAACCCACCCACACTTCCTGTAGCGTGACAAAGTGTAATACTATTGTCGGTGTAGAGGAGAAGACCGAGCTATGGGTGCTGACAGGGCACTGGGCATGGAACTGCTGGGGCCGAACCTACTGTTGCAGTGGGTAAGGAGTTTGGAGACGGAGCAAACTCTTAACCTATGTAGAAAGGGTGTGGCGAGCCAGGGAGGTATAAAAGGGTTTGCGTGGGAAAAGAAGTGGGCTTCCCACCAGAGATAGGAGTCAAAGAGGACCCGTGCCGTGCTGCAGGGAAAGATAAGTCGCATATTAGTGATCATGGCCGGGTGTAGTGAGGACTCCCAGATTTCAGCGGGTGTGCGGAGGAACGCACTCTGAGGGAAGGAGTGCGGTGAATGCCACTTTGCTGCGCTGCAGCATAAAGGACTAGGGGCTCAACGGGTAAGACCGGTGACTGCCGCTGCCGCCATAAGTGAGGCCGACTTGTTAGGCGGGAAGCCGGAAGAACTCATCACCGGCCTCAGCCCGCAGCCGACCAGCCATCTGACCCAAGAGAAGAAATGGACAACCGATTCACGCTAACTGGAGCTTAATATATAGACTGCCATCCTGAATTACTCTTTCCCTGTTTACCCCTCACCCTTTTCTGTTTATGTCATGTTGTTCCATTCGAGGAGGTTACCCCTGTATTGATAAAACAAGTAATTGTTAACCCCTGCTTTGTGCTTCTGTGTCACAGCATCCGAATACCTGTGTTACTCCGGCACCCCTGCATGTTTCTCCTTCCTCCATGCAGGAATGCCTGCATACTGGGGTGGTCCCCGGTGAGGTCCATCAGCTTCACTCTCTCGTCCGTGCCTATTGAGTCCCAGTGGCAAGAGCAGGTCAAGATGACTGAATGTAGGTCAGGAGGCAATGGATGGTCAGCAGTGTCCTATATGTGCCTCACTGCGCCCTCTCAGTGCTCCATAACACTTTGTTGGGAATCGCTTTTCTGTCTGTTAAATCTCAGATGGTTCCTTCCGCACAGTCCATTGTCAAACAGGCAGGCAAAGTCTTAAAGTCAATGTGGGCCTCAAAACCATTGGCTACCCTCACCTGGCTTGGCCCCCCTGCTGAGGAGGTGTTCAAGGGTGTACCCACTGCCACATGCTAGCAGTTACTTGGAGGTACAGGTGAGAGTTGAGTACCAGATGGGGACCAAAGAAGGGCGAGCTGTCCTGAAAGGACACGATAAGCCCTCCACCAGAGGTGCTATCTCTTTCTGGACACTCAAAACGCCCAAGTCAGATTTTACTGAAGCATTTTCTATACTAAGAACGATGTACAAAAGCCATCCCCGTATAGAGTTCTTCACAGGAATCTCCTTGATGTCACTTCCATAGTTACAAACATTCATGCTGATGTCTTTTTCAGTCCTACTAAGAATGGATGGTAAAAATCATGCAACTGTCGTGGGACGGTCGAGGTTGCAATTTATTCTTATTGATATTTTTTGTTTTCTCAAACTTAGTAGTCAAATTGCAGCTGACTGAAACTTGGAAGCGGGACAGAACCGCGGCCGTATGTCCATTGTTGCAACTAATATCATTATCTCCAGCCTCACTAGTTATCCGGAAAGCCGAAAAATCTGACTTCTATTTATCGCAATTTCCAAAGCCAAATCTAACCTTCCTATGAAATGAAAGGCAAATTCATCAGACAATGGAAACATTCCTCTGTTAATGTCAATATAAATATAATATCCTGCTTTATAACACTTTGGAATAAAAATTAATGTAGCAGAGAGGAAAATACATCTTGTAAGCGTCAACTAATCTCTGAGTCCATTCAATTTCACACTGAGTAAATGCTCCTTTTTTTTTAGAACATTGTAGCCTAAAGACGCCAATATTTACTGACATTTCATAGCAGGCAGAGTCCGGTGTTTACAGATAGAACGGAAACCCGCCTGCGGTGGTGTTATACGCCTGCGGGTACTGGGGGGAAGCAGCCACTATCACAACACATCTTCTGCCAGGATGACGCTTAGCTCCTGGACCAGAGCTATTAAATTACAATTAAAGAGACATTAAACTTATATAAAAAATACAAGAAAGTAAAAAGAAAGTAGACATTTTTCAACCCGCAAGACTTTCTGCATTGTACAGGAAAACAATGTAACAAGGAACATATGGATCCTTAATTTTTTTCATTGACAGCTTTGGTTGAGAGTCACTAAATTTAATATTAAATACATTTCCCTTGTAATTGGGGGGACGCTACATCATGTAGTACCATGAGGGAGGCGTCTGATTGGCCCCAAAATTATTCTGTAGCAGGACAATGTCCCCAAATCTCCAGCCAATGTTATTAAGAACTGTAAAGAAGAACAAGGAGTCCTGGGGGTGATGATCCGGCCCCCACAGATCCCGGATCTCACATCCTCCAATCTTTCTGGGATCACATGAAGAGACAGAAGGATCTGCACAAGCCTGGGGTCTGGTTTTCAAGATATTTGTAACAACCTCCTGCCGAGATCCTTCACAAACTGTGCCCAAGTGACAAGTACCTAGAAGAACTGATGAAGGCGAAAGAAGGACAGCAAATAATGATGGGATTTAGATTTTGCTCATTCACTTTGCATTTTTAACCAATAAAAGTAAATTATTAACATTTATATTTTTTAAAATATTCTTTCTGTGCTGCATTTTTTCCACGTCAACCTAAAACTTGCTTCTTACACACCTGTCCCAGGTATTCCAGTCTCTACTTCCTTCCCTTAAGTCCGCTGCCCTCTGTTATGCTCCACATTGGTGTCATAGATGTAATCATAAAATCTGTAAGCAATTTCATAGTTTGTGAACAATGAACCAAGGCTAAGAAACTCCAGATGACCCCCATGCACGGGGACACCCCCTTCTGTGAACAGGTAATTAAAGTGGAGCATATAATGGATCTCGTACCAGGCAACACAGACAAAAGAATGCAGGAGGCGACAGATTTATGGCCGGTGGAGATAACTTAATACCTTTAACCTGAGAGTGACCAGAAAGTCAAGCAGATTACTTTGAGCTACTTTGTCCTCGTTTGCAAATTAGGAAATTGGGTTTTTATGAATGGCATAGATATGACAGATGTGAGAGACCTATTTTCATTGTCGTGAAGAACTGTCAAATGTAACACATTTTCTTACATCACTGGGCAGTTGCGGCAGCAGCTTCAAAATAGTATCGGTCAGATGACAATATCTATGTCATGCTTCTTAACTGTAGAAATATAAAATCATGATAGGACATATGGCATTAATATCTCTTGCCTGGGACCTCCAGGATATCGGGAAAGTTGGGGATCCCTTAATTATCTAAAAATCTAGCCACATCCTATGACCAGCCCTGTTATAAGTCACCAAACGGCCTGACTTGTGTTCATAAAAGCAAATATCAAACCATAATTATTATCAGTCCTGGAAGACACAGTGCGCTGTGGTTCGGTACCGTCTCCTTAAAAAAAGAAGTTCTTCCCTCCACTACGATCTATACCACAGGGTTAGTACATTTCTGCTGTTTATCCTTTTTTATTTTATGTCAATGAATATACTGCATTATTCTGACCATTTTTTTACATCTTTGTAAATTTTTAAAAGCACTGCTTACTTTTCAGATTAAATATATATGTAATAGCTTCATTCCTCTTGCTCTATAAACTGCATCCCTGTAGCCATATGCTTCCAGTAATGGGTGTCCAATCGTCCTGTAAAAATGATTGGTAGTGGCAGCTAGTTCCTTTTGTTACTGTGAAGTTTGGCAGTGACCGTACTGGGACTATATATATATTTATATATATATTGTGAGGGATTGACACGCTTAGCTGCTTCTTCAGGAAGAAATAGGAACTCTTGGATAGTGAAACACCTGCTGGTTTATTAAAGTCAGCATAGACCAATGCAGGGTCCACGAAAACAAAAGCAGAGCCTTTCTGGCTTAACGGAAAAACAAAACAAAGTGCAACAGAGTCTTTCTCTGCAGGTTCCACCTGCAGACATCAGCAACATCTTCCACTCCTCCTGGAGCCATGTGGGAGTGTTCCCTCTCCCAACACACACACAGACTGTCTCTCATATCCAGGTATTTAAACAGGACCATGTGATGATCACATGATCGTGATATCACCACAGGTCCTGCTAGTACACATGCCGGTGTCGGCTCTGCAAGAGGGGATAAGGTGAGCACCCTCCCACTCTATGGATGCTCACATAAAACCAGCCCATTGTAACTTTAAGATTAACCTTCTCAGCACTTAGCGTGCTGGAGGGAAAAATAATCTGGTTCTACATCACTGACTGTAGTATATGCAGTGACAGTATCTCCCTTCATACACTGTGCCAGTGATCCTGTCACATCTGCCCAAAGCCATATAAAACAATATTATATATATATATATATATATATATATATATATATACAGTACAGACCAAAAGTTTGGACACACCTTCTCATTTAAAGATTTTTCTGTATTTTCATGACTTTGAAAATTGTAAATTCACACTGAAGGCATCAAAACTATGAATTAACACATGTGGAATTATAGACTTAACAAAAAAGTGTGAAACAACTGAAATTATGTCTTATATTCTAGGTTCTTCAAAGTAGCCACCTTTTGCTTTGATGACTGCTTTGCACACTCTTGGCATTCTCTTGATGAGCTTCAAGAGGTAGTCACCGAAAGTGGTTTTCAGTTCACTGGTGTGCCCTGTCAGGTTT
>JARQOD010000006.1:7525810-7549054 GCA_033576555.1 Oophaga sylvatica
TTTGAGAGCCTCCATTTCAGTTTTAGATAGATTATAACGTGTTTTGACCTTAGTACCCAAAATTCCAAATCTTTGGTTGCTACTTCCAGAAAAACATCAATAGTAGATTTGTCTCCTGATGGTGGGGGCATCTTGATACTTTTAGGCTTAAGTTGAGTAAAGGGACCCTCCCCTGTGAATTCTGGGATAGGATCAGCCAGACCGTATAGTAGTCTAATATCTGGTAGTAATGATTCAGGAATACTCAAGTCTTGACTGATACGCTTATCTTCCCTGATGAAATGTTTTTTCCACTTCAGTTTTCGAACAAATAAATGGAGGTCCTTAATACTATCAAATGCCTGAAAATCTGAAGTTGGCACAAATTAAGACCTTTACTCAAGACCTGAACCTCTATATCTGTCAGAGGTCTAGATGAGATATTAATTACCTGGTAGTTTGGGTGTCAGTCAATTGTTGGCACCCGGTCTGTTTCTCAGGTAGTATCCCTGATCTAAAAAACGAGAACTCCCCAATCTGTCACCAGGGCGCCCCCTTTGATTACCTCTTCCTCTCTGTCTGCCTCTAGAGTTTCTAGAGAGAGTTTCAGAATCAGACAGATCCGTATCAGTAGAGGATATGTCTGTCTCTAAATTTCTACCAAAGTTAGAAAAGTTTCTGTTGGTGGGAATATGATATGCCTTATTTTCTTTAAACTCCTGTAGATCACGTACAAAGTTACGATGCTTACGCTCCTTAAGATTATATTGATACCTTTCAATGGTGTTTTGTAAAACAATCTCTTTTGCAGAAAAATCTGTTTCTGCTGAAAATTTTTTTGTGACTTCAATCTGTTCTTTTAATAGATCACTTTGAAGATTAAGTGTTTTTTTCTCTTCCTCTAAAAGTAGATTCATAAATCTCAAGGAACTAGCAGTCGCCTCTTTCTCCCATTGATCACTGAGGGTACTATTCCTATATCTGAAACCTGGTTGCAAAGTTATTCTCAAATGCCGGGGAACAATACCAGTTTTGATATAGTTTTCAAGGCTTTGAACTTCCCACCAACTAGAAATTTGATTTTTATATACCTTGGTCAATTCCTTAAATGCATTACTATATGAGGGGGTATATTTCGGTTGGACAAACATTTTGTCCGAAAAGACCTCTTTTGCCTCAGCTGTCCATGTGTCAATATTTATGCCCTTGGTCAAAAAAACCAGCCATACCACTGATATAAAGTTATGTAAATATAGGATCTACCAATCAAAAATAATGTGTATATAGCAAGGTAGAAGTACAGGCTAAAAATTAACTTTTAATAAATGCATTTTAAAAAGGAACTAGTTGCTCCCAGATAAACAAACATCAAATAACCAATAAAGTGTATCCTAACCACCAAATGTTGTGAATGAACAGAAAATTATTAAAACCGTCAGTACCACAGACTTGACCTATCAATATAACGGAAGAAGTAGAGGATAGATCCGCAAATGATCATAAAATATGTCCTCAATATCTTATATATCTGTATGCTGTCATATAAATATATGAACCTTATCACATCATAATCATAAATCACATATCTCAATGCATGGAAAAATCTCACCATATGTTGATGTCCACTGTCATTTCATCTATGGGGGAGGCTTCTTAAAACAACCATACATTACCCCAAACCATGTGGACCCATACGGTCAAAAGAACTGACAATCTCCCAACGCGTTTCTCTGGCTCAATCATCAGGGAGAGTTATGCCATTTTTGTCAGCTGTTGGAGATAAAGTCACCTGCGGCGCTTGTGCTGGCTGTCAGGCGGGTGCACGCGTCTGAACCATGTGGGTTCTTAAATAGAACGCTAAAGCGGTCATATACTGACGTCATATCCTGTGCGCTCCCTCATTGGAATGCACAGATGGAACGCACAGGTCATATCCGCCGACACTCACATGAGATCGGCGTTCATGTGACCTCCCGAGTGACGTCACTTCCTGGAAACCGCAGCAACACAGATATAAAGACTGCAAAACTCATCCATTCATGTAATGTTGTCATTTATTTATATAGAGTAATTTCAATGCTGATCTATATTATTAGTAGTATTCATGGGATATTTACAAGCTCCGCAAATACCCACTAAATATTAAACTTCTTGGGGTTTACCAAAATATCGCTATATACCGCAATATCATCGGCAGCAAACATAGCTGAAGAAAAAAGTGCACATTCTATCAAATCCGCTCCGCAATATTCCGCATTATTTAAATGTGGCACAAAGATTTCTTATTACAGGGAGATTTGCACAATCTATAAATTGGCACAAAATCATGCACAGATCGTTCTTAATTTATAAATGACCAAGATTGTCTGTCATTTTAGTGCTCCACATATACAACAGAATATGAAATACTCTAGATCCGTGAATGAATTAATTTGACAAAATCCAATTCATTATAAATCCCTTTTAGATCAGCGATATAAATAAATGCATATGACAGTGAGGATTCTTCAATTAGTTCCATATATAATGACTTAATTGCTCCTTTAAGGAGTCATGGAACTGTAACAAAAATATATATCACCTGAGATAATTGTCAGGATAGCTGGCTCCTTATAGTGGAATTGGTGGTCGTCTGAGTGCAGAGCACAAATATTGAATTTATAGATGTATTAGAGGACACTGGAGAACCGGTAAGAGGGGGAAACAAAAAACAAAAAATGGGACTAAGGATCCTTATCAGACCTGGTATGCCCTACCTATCCGTGGAGGTTGGCACCCTAAAAAGACACGAAATTTGGCGCCCCCACTCCTCGGCGGCTGGCCCTATATTTCCCTAGAAAACCCTAGTCTGTACCTAAAATAAGTGTGGAAATAGAGTTTACATAAATAGGAAAGGGATACGTGGAAGAAAAAAGGGGGGGGGAAAGAGAGAAGGCATCTGATGGGAGAGGAGCCTTATCCAGTGATACAATTTATACAAAACAATTGTATGTCAAGATTTCATTAAGACCCAAAGGCTGTTGTGTTTTCAGCTGAAAAATCCATTTTGTTTCACTTTGTAAAATCCTCCTGTCCCAATTGCCACCTCTCTTTGGTGCTCCTATTTTGTCAATGCCAACGAAATTGAGACCCGTTGTTTCCCTCTCATGTTGACTAACCATGTGTCTGGCTAGAGGTGTATCTCTCTTCAGGGCTATACTCGCAGATGTTCACCTATTCTTCTTCTGAATTCTCGAATAGTTTTTCCCACATATTCCAGATTACATGGGCAAGTAGCTTTATAAATTACACCTTTGGTGCGACAATTGATGAAATGGCGGATTTCATAGGTTTTATTGGTTACACAACTTTTAAATGATCCTCCTGTAGCTAAAACCGGACAAGCTATACAGCCACTACATTTGTAACAGCCTTTGATGTTGCTAGTGAGCCATGTTTCTTTTTTCTGGGGATTAAAATGGCTATGTACAATTCTGTCCCCTATAGATCTATGTTGTGAATGGACTTGAGATGAGTTCTGAGCAGAGGCTCCCTCTGGTGGTTACAAGCGGTACTGGACTGTCCAGTGAAGATTGTGAGGATTGGGAATCAGGTGTTACTGACTGGTCTTATATAAGGGAGTCGCCTTCCCATCAGGGTTGCCGGTGATCAATTGTTCTGTTCTCAATCCTTGATTCCCAACGTTTGCTCATACTATTTTCTGTCTGTGTCAGTATTTCTTCTTGTCTAACCGCCATTACATGTTTGGGGGCTTTCTATGTTCTTTGGGGATCTGCTCCGGGGCAGATAGCTTTCCTCTTTCTATCTTTAGGTATAGATAGTTTCTCAGGCTGTGACGAGGCGTCTAGGACCAATGTAGGAACGCTCCACGGCTGCCTCTAGTTGTGGTGGTTAGTCAGGGTACTGCAATCTCATAGATTCCAACTGCTCTGGTGTATTGCCTGTGCCCAAGAGACCATGGACTCATATCTCTATGGATTTCATTTCCGACCTCCCTGTTTCTCAGAGAATGACCGTCATCTGGGTGATTTGTGATAGGTTTTCCAAGATGATACATCTTGTGCCATTACCTAAGTTGCCTTCCTCCTCTGAATTGGTGCCTTTGTTCCTTCAGCACGTGGTTCGTTTACACGGCATTCCTGAGAACATTGTGTCTGACAGAGGAGTCCAGTTTGTTTCCAGATTTTGGAGGACCTTTTGTTCTAAGCTTGGTGTTCAGTTGTCTTTCTCCTCGGCGTTTCATCCTCAGACCAATGGTCAAACTGAGAGAACAAATGTCACGCTGTATAGCAGATATATATATATGTGATGACAGTAATCTATATCAAAAGGGCAACATACAATATAACATGCGCATAGATATATGATAACATAGAATTACCTGACAGAAAGTCCAGTGGGTCAATACGGAATCCGTTATACGCTGTCTCCGGCTAGAGGGTGACCGGGGTCTATGCTGACCCTAAACTGGGGTCCTAACTAATCCCTCTACCTGGAGGTACTGTTAAAGGTACAGAGGTCCAGGCCACCAGCGTAAACCCTGTCTCCTATCAATCCCTGCCAACTGTAATCTAGTCCTAAGAAGGACCCTGATTACCACCAAAGGGAATGAACAGGTAACGGTTAATGAACAGAAAGACATACAAGAAAGACAAGAAATAAAGTAAATAAAGTCTTACATACAACACTCACACACAGTAGGAACACCTAAGGTCTCAGAGATAAACTATAAGCTATAAGAGTAAAAACAACTAAGGAGCTCTTAGCTTAAGTTTTCTCAGAACCGATCCAGTCTGCTAGACTACATAAAGGCTTTCACCGGCATCTAACAAGCAGACTGGCAGCTATATAAAGGAAGCTAATTAGAACATAATCAAAAGCAGCCGGGCGAGGCTGGACCTAGTCTTAGCAAAGAGCTAGGTAAAATTAACTCCCTCATTACCAAACACAAAGAAACAGCAACTCAGCTGTGAGAAGTCAGAGTGTGTAATCGCGACGATCCTTGTGGCGATACACCCATGACAGTACCCCCCCCTCTACGAGGGGACTCCGGACCCTCAGGGCCAGGTCTGCCCGGGTGAGTTGTGTGAAAGGTCCGAACCAATCGATCTGCATTAACATCAGACGCAGGAACCCACGTCCTCTCCACAGGACCATACCCCCTCCAATGAACCAAGTACTGAAGGGATCGGCGACTGAGACGTGAGTCAATGATTTTCGACCCATGAAATTCCACGTTATCATTGACCACCACTGAAGGCGGAGGTAGAGGTGACGGTATGACTGGTGCCACATACTTTTTAAGTAATGATTTGTGAAACACATTATGAATTTTAAACGTAGGAGGGAGGTCCAGACCAAATGCCACAGGATTAATTATGGAACTGATCCTGTACGGCCCGATGAATCTGGGACCCAACCTCCAGGAGGAAACTTTAAGTTTTATATTCCTGGTAGACAACCAAACTAGATCGTTCACCTTCAGATCTAGACCAGAAACTCTCCCCCTATCAGCCATCCGTTTGTAACGGTTCCCCATAACCTTCAGTCTTAACCGATCTGGAACTATCAGTCTCCCTGGAAGTCCCACCGGGGCGTCCCCCTGAGCCCCCAATACCTCCCCCTCAAGCTCAGAGCATACAGCTGACACTACAACTCCCTCCTGAGGAATAGGAACCGGATCATCCGTCTTCCCGGCCCCTGGGAAAGTACGAGATAAGGCATCAGGAAGCAACTTTATTGAGCAGTCATATGCGCGATGAGGAGGTAACTCTTTACACCCCTCCTCTGAGAACATCTCCCCAAAGTCCTCCAGAAAAGGAGACAAAGTCCTAGGCACAACCGCACCGATGACCGTGCTCATGCAGTTATTCCTGCAAAATTCACCCCACTGGCTTATCTTTCCGGATTGCCAATCAATCACTGGGTTATGTTTAGCCAACCAAGGAAGTCCCAACACAATAGGAGTAGGTAGACCCTCCAACACATAACAAGACAATTGCTCTTTATGTCTTGCCCCTACTCGAAGATCTATGTTATGAACAGCTTGTACCAAGCTACCTTGACTGAGAGGTCTAGAATCAATAGAGACTATAGGGACCGGTTTGGCCAATACACTCAGTTGCATACCATGCACCTGGGCAAACCGAGCGTCCACCAGATTAGCCCCGGACCCACTATCAAGAAAAACAGAAATCCTCTCAGTTCTAGTACCAATCACCACCTCCGCAGGCACGAGAAACTGAGAGGGATTTGGGGACGAAATACACACTCCCAGGTTAACTCCTTTGCTCAAAGAGGCCCGGGATGGACACCCCCCAACAAAATGTCCCTCTCTCCCGCAAAAGAAACACCTTCTAGTCTTGCGGTGCACCGCCAATTCCCTCCTACAAAAAGATGTCCCTCCCAACTGCATAGGTTCCTCAGAACAGACCAGGGGAACCTCAGTATAAGGAACTTTAGTAGTAGGTGGAGTCATCACGGGAGGCGGAGTTACCTCGCGTCTTCCCCGAATTCGTCTATCCATGCGAATAGCGAGGGCCATAGCAGCCTCCAGTGATGGAGGAGAATCATACTGAGCCAACACATCTTTTAATTTGTCAGACAACCCTTGACAAAACTGGCTCCTAAGAGCTGGGTCATTCCACTGAGTATCTGTTGCCCATCTACGGAACTCAGAAGAATATTCCTCCGCTGGACGATTTCCTTGCCGTATTTTACGTAACTTTGTTTCAGCAAGGGAAACTCGATCCGGATCATCATATACCAGACCCAGGGCAGTAAAAAATCGATCCACTGACTGGAGATCTGGGGAGCCTGGAGGAATAGAGAACGCCCAAGATTGAGGGTCCCCTTGTAAGAGCGAGATAACAATTCCCACCCTCTGCTCTTCACTCCCAGATGACCGAGGCCGCAGCCGAAAGTACAATTTACATGCCTCCCGGAAAGTAAAAAATTTGTCCCGCCCACCAGTGAACCTATCCGGGAGAGCAACCTTAGGTTCAGATCTGGTTTTCTCCGGGGGGAACAAAACCTTGGACTTAATGTCTGCAAACTCCATGGACAACCCCTGCAACTGCCGGGCCAGCTGGGCTACTGGATCCATGACAGCTGGAGAGAATCTTTAGTATGGCCGGTGAAAATGTCACGCTGTATAGCAGATATATATATATGTGATGACAGTAATCTATATCAAAAGGGCAACATACAATATAACATGCGCATAGATATATGATAACATAGAATTACCTGACAGAAAGTCCAGTGGGTCAATACGGAATCCGTTATACGCTGTCTCCGGCTAGAGGGTGACCGGGGTCTATACTGACCCTAAACTGGGGTCCTAACTAATCCCTCTACCTGGAGGTACTGTTAAAGGTACAGAGGTCCAGGCCACCAGCGTAAACCCTGTCTCCTATCAATCCCTGCCAACTGTAATCTAGTCCTAAGAAGGACCCTGATTACCACCAAAGGGAATGAACAGGTAACGGTTAATGAACAGAAAGACATACAAGAAAGACAAGAAATAAAGTAAATAAAGTCTTACATACAACACTCACACACAGTAGGAACACCTAAGGTCTCAGAGATAAACTATAAGCTATAAGAGTAAAAACAACTAAGGAGCTCTTAGCTTAAGTTTTCTCAGAACCGATCCAGTCTGCTAGACTACATAAAGGCTTTCACCGGCATCTAACAAGCAGACTGGCAGCTATATAAAGGAAGCTAATTAGAACATAATCAAAAGCAGCCGGGCGAGGCTGGACCTAGTCTTAGCAAAGAGCTAGGTAAAATTAACTCCCTCATTACCAAACACAAAGAAACAGCAACTCAGCTGTGAGAAGTCAGAGTGTGTAATCGCGACGATCCTTGTGGCGATACACCCATGACAACAAACCAGACATTGGAGACTTATCTAAGATGCTTTGTGTCTGCTGATCAGGATGACTGGGTCTCTTTTTTGCCTTTGGCTGAGTTTGCTCTTAATAATAGGGCTAGCTCTGCCACTTTGATGTCTCCATTTTTCTGTAATTCTGGGTTTCACCCTCGATTTTCTTCAGGACAGACGGAGGCTTCTGCCTGTCCTGGTGTTGACTCTGTTGTGGAGCGTATGCAACAGATTTGGGACCAGGTAGTGGAGAGGTTGTCCCTCTCTCAGGAGAGGGCCCAGCGGTTTGCTAATCGGCATAGAACTGATGGTCCTCGGTTTAAAGTGGGGGACTTGGTCTGGTTGTCCTCAAAAAATATTCCTATGAGAGTGGCATCTCCTAAATTCAAGCCTAGGTTCATTGGACCTTATAAGATCATGGAGATTCTTAATCCTGTTTCTTTTCGTTTGCTTCTTCCAGGGACATTTAAGATCCATAACGTGTTCCACAAGTCCTTGTTAAAGAGGTCTGTTGAGCCAGTGGTTCCTACTGCTTTGCCTCCTGACCCTGTTCTGGTTGAGGGCAATATGGAGTTTGTGGTTGAGAAAATATTGAATTCTCGTTTTTCTAGACGGAAACTCCAGTATTTGGTTAAGTGGAGAGGTTATGGTCAGGAAGACAATTCTTGGGTGTTTGCTTCAGACATCCATGCTAGGAGACTCATCCGTGCGTATCATAGAACTCATCCTGACCGACCTGGTTGCTCAAGTGAGGGTTCGGTGACCCCTCCTCAAGGGGGGGGGTACTGTTGTGAATGGACTTGAGATGAGTTCTGAGCAGAGGCTCCCTCTGGTGGTTACAAGCGGTACTGGACTGTCCAGTGAAGATTGTGAGGATTGGGAATCAGGTGTTACTGACTGGTCTTATATAAAGGAGTCGCCTTCCCATCAGGGTTGCCGGTGATCAATTGTTCTGTTCTCAATCCTTGATTCCTGTTTCCTTTGTAGCCTGCTGTGTCGTGTCTGCATCTCCTGCTAACAGATAAGACATTTTCTTCTTTTTGTTTTTGTGCTTGATTTTTGCATTTTGTCCTGCACTTCTGTGGGGGCCTTCAGGGTCCCCTCCGGGGCTTTTGCCCTCTCAGTTTAGTTCAGCCACTGATGTTTTGTACATTTGCTTTTTCCAGTTTTTTCAGTGGCTGCTGTTTTGATTTTGTTACACCAGAGAACTAATTTAGGTGGTAGAGGTCGTGTGATCTCTGGTGTTTTTGAAATTAGTAGAGTTGGTGCTTTTCAGGGTTTTTTTGGGATTGCAGTAAGTGCCGTTCCTATCCTTTTCTATTTAGATAGTTTGGGCCCCAACGTTTGCTCATACTATTTTCTGTCTGTGTCAGTATTTCTTCTTGTCTAACCGCCATTACATGTTTGGGGGCTTTCTATGTTCTTTGGGGATCTGCTCCGGGGCAGATAGCTTTCCTCTTTCTATCTTTAGGTATAGATAGTTTCTCAGGCTGTGACGAGGCGTCTAGGACCAATGTAGGAACGCTCCACGGCTGCCTCTAGTTGTGGTGGTTAGTCAGGGTACTGCAATCTCATAGATTCCAACTGCTCTGGTGTATTGCCTGTGCCCAAGAGACCATGGACTCATATCTCTATGGATTTAATTTCCGACCTCCATGTTTCTCAGAGAATGACCGTCATCTGGGTGATTTGTGATAGGTTTTCCAAGATACTAGAGTCTTTCTCCAGGCATTTGAGAGCCTCCATTTCAGTTTTAGATAGATTATAACGTGTTTTGACCTTAGTACCCAAAAGTTCCAAATCTTTGGTTGCTACTTCCAGAAAAACATCAATAGTAGATTTGTCTCCTGATGGTGGGGGCATCTTGATACTTTTAGGCTTAAGTTGAGTAAAGGGACCCTCCCCTGTGAATTCTGGGATAGGATCAGCCAGACCGTATAGTAGTCTAATATCTGGTAGTAATGATTCAGGAATACTCAAGTCTTGACTGATACGCTTATCTTCCCTGATGAAATGTTTTTTCCACTTCAGTTTTCGAACAAATAAATGGAGGTCCTTAATACTATCAAATGCCTGAAAATCTGAAGTTGGCACAAAATTAAGACCTTTACTCAAGACCTGAACCTCTATATCTGTCAGAGGTCTAGATGAGATATTAATTACCTGGGTAGTTTGGGTGTCAGTCAATTGTTGGCACCCGGTCTGTTTCTCAGGTAGTATCCCTGATCTAAAAAACGAGAACTCCCCAATCTGTCACCAGGGCGCCCCCTTTGATTACCTCTTCCTCTCTGTCTGCCTCTAGAGTTTCTAGAGAGAGTTTCAGAATCAGACAGATCCGTATCAGTAGAGGATATGTCTGTCTCTAAATTTCTACCAAAGTTAGAAAAGTTTCTGTTGGTGGGAATATGATATGCCTTATTTTCTTTAAACTCCTGTAGATCACGTACAAAGTTACGATGCTTACGCTCCTTAAGATTATATTGATACCTTTCAATGGTGTTTTGTAAAACAATCTCTTTGCAGAAAAATCTGTTTCTGCTGAAAATTTTTTTGTGATTTCAATCTGTTCTTTTAATAGATCACTTTGAAGATTAAGTGTTTTTTTCTCTTCCTCTAAAAGTAGATTCATAAATCTCAAGGAACTAGCAGTCGCCTCTTTCTCCCATTGATCACTGAGGGTACTATTCCTATATCTGAAACCTGGTTGCAAAGTTATTCTCAAATGCCGGGGAACAATACCAGTTTTGATATAGTTTTCAAGGCTTTGAACTTCCCACCAACTAGAAATTTGATTTTTATATACCTTGGTCAATTCCTTAAATGCATTACTATATGAGGGGGTATATTTCGGTTGGACAAACATTTTGTCCGAAAAGACCTCTTTTGCCTCAGCTGTCCATGTGTCAATATTTATGCCCTTGGTCAAAAAACCAGCCATACCACTGATATAAAGTTATGTAAATATAGGATCTACCAATCAAAAATAATGTGTATATAGCAAGGTAGAAGTACAGGCTAAAAATTAACTTTTAATAAATGCATTTTAAAAAGGAACTAGTTGCTCCCAGATAAACAAACATCAAATAACCAATAAAGTGTATCCTAACCACCAAATGTTGTGAATGAACAGAAAATTATTAAAACCGTCAGTACCACAGACTTGACCTATCAATATAACGGAAGAAGTAGAGGATAGATCCGCAAATGATCATAAAATATGTCCTCAATATCTTATATATCTGTATGCTGTCATATAAATATATGAACCTTATCACATCATAATCATAAATCACATATCTCAATGCATGGAAAAATCTCACCATATGTTGATGTCCACTGTCATTTCATCTATGGGGGAGGCTTCTTAAAACAACCATACATTACCCCAAACCATGTGGACCCATACGGTCAAAAGAACTGACAATCTCCCAACGCGTTTCTCTGGCTCAATCATCAGGGGAGAGTTATGCCATTTTTGTCAGCTGTTGGAGATAAAGTCACCTGCGGCGCTTGTGCTGGCTGTCAGGCGGGTGCACGCGTCTGAACCATGTGGGTTCTTAAATAGAACGCTAAAGCGGTCATATACTGACGTCATATCCTGTGCGCTCCCTCATTGGAATGCACAGATGGAACGCACAGGTCATATCCGCCGACACTCACATGAGATCGGCGTTCATGTGACCTCCCGAGTGACGTCACTTCCTGGAAACCGCAGCAACACAGATATAAAGACTGCAAAACTCATCCATTCATGTAATGTTGTCATTTATTTATATAGAGTAATTTCAATGCTGATCTATATTATTAGTAGTATTCATGGGATATTTACAAGCTCCGCAAATACCCACTAAATATTAAACTTCTTGGGGTTTACCAAAATATCGCTATATACCGCAATATCATCGGCAGCAAACATAGCTGAAGAAAAAAGTGCACATTCTATCAAATCCGCTCCGCAATATTCCGCATTATTTAAATGTGGCACAAAGATTTCTTATTACAGGGAGATTTGCACAATCTATAAATTGGCACAAAATCATGCACAGATCGTTCTTAATTTATAAATGACCAAGATTGTCTGTCATTTTAGGAACATTAAACTTAAAGTGCTGTCGGCAAAGTTGAGTCCAAAGTTTATTGGTCCATATGAGATCCTAAAGGTGGTCAATCCTGTGGCATTTAGATTAAAGCTTTCTCCATCCCTTCGCATCCCTAAAGTGTTCCATAAATCCCTATTAAAGGAGTTTGTCCTTTCTGCATTGTCTCTCTCATCCCCACCTTCTCTGGTTTCAGTAGATAGTGGCCTGGAGTGTGAAGTTCAGGGGGTTGTGGATTCTCGGAGGGTCCATAATTCCCTCCAGTACCTCATTGTCACGATCCATTTTTGGATTCATGGCAGCTCTGGTTCCACTATGCTTTCAATCAGGGGCGGAACTATCGTGGAAGCAGGGGAAGCAGCTGCCATAGGGCCCGGGCTAGCAGGGGGCCCGTCCCTGCTGCAGCTGTCTCCCCTGCGGCTGTGTTCCGCCGCCCATGGCCTGAGAGTCGGCGGTTCCCTGTGCTGGCTGTCATGGTGACAGCCGGCGCAGAGAAGCTGCTGCGTGCCGTCTCCCAGGAATCAATTGCACTGGTGTCTATACAGACGCCAGTACAATTGAAGCTCTGACCGCCGGGTCAGAGCGACGTCTGCAGCGTGATCATGTCATGTGATCACGCTGCTGACGTCACTCGTCGGCGGCGCCCAGAAGGGTGAAGACTGGTGGTGAGTGTGCTCCACTGTGGAGCTGAAGATACCACCGAAGATTAACGGGGGCACATACTGTGTGAGTGATAACTCTGCATTCTTGGCTGCATTACTACTTGAGGGGCACATTACTACTGATGGGAGAATAAGAGGGCTTATTACTAGTTATGGGGGCATAATGTGCTTGCATTAATAGTTATGCGGGACATGGTTACTAGTAATGGTAGCATAAGGGGGCTGCATTGCTACCAGTCCATTATTATAATTGTGTTTCCATAATGTCTGCTTTAAATACAGCTCTGATTTGGGCAAAAAGCTGGCCGTTATGAGACTGAAGAGTATTTTTTGGGCCTAGAGAATTGCTGTGATTTTCTCCGCCCACTGCTATTGGCTCCGCCCACTATCAGAACCCCGCCCCCCCGCCGCCCGTTTGGGAGGGGGCCCCGTTCAAAATTTTGCTGTGGGGCCCCGCCATTTCTAGTTACGCCACTGCTTTCAATGTAGCTTTTTTGCTTTCAGGCCAGTATGGGTTAATGTCAGTTTCCCTTGCTGCAACTGCAGAGTTGCTAGGTCAGCTGATGTGGGTGGTGACCACTCAAACCATCCTTTAAAAAGTCACATTATGTAAACATGCCTTGCAGTTTGCCTTTTATTTGCACACTGCTATGTAATCATGTGAAAACACAAAAAAAGCACAGTAAAACCAAAAAATACTCTGTTGCAAAAAAATAACAGTAAACAGCAAGTGCTAATAAAAGGATTGAAAAACACAGGGTATTTGGTTAATACGTTTTTTGCAAAAAATGTATATTAAGCCGCTCTACCAAACGTCAAGGTATACCCGTATTAGAGCAATCTCTGACTAATGTATGTAATCCCTATCTGATGTATTTAAAAACCTTGTCATATGTATAATACCTGTATGAGAAGGGTTCAGAAAGGTAATGTCCAATGTGGGCACGCAGCATAGACGGCTTTTATGTGCACGGCTCACAAAGGAGGGGTGGAAACCTCCCTGATCTTGTAGAAACAAGAAAACGATTGATTAAAACAGAAACACATGAGCCATGCACACTGTGAACAGGCCTGTGGGGACACTGTTCACACCACCAGAAGACCGAAAACACAAAAAAAGCACAGTAAAACAAAAAAATACTCTGTTGCAAAAAAATAACAGTAAACAGCAAGTGCTGATAAAAGGATGGAAAAACACAGGGTATTTGGTTAATACTTTTTTGCAAAAAATGTATATTAAGCCACTCTACCAAACGTCAAGGTATACCCGTATTAGAGCAGTGTTTCTGTTTCTGTATGTAATCACGTGACTGTTTAGGATTATCCTGTACGGTTACTTATTGCTTCTTTTGTGACACATTAGTTTCTCCTTTATATAATGTTCTTAAGTGTACCCCTATGTCTCTGTGCTCTCACCATTCTGATTCTGATCTTTTATTGTAATTAGCTTTAAAGGGAACCTTGCAAAAATTTTTTGGCTTATAAACCCTACCCATCATCTTTAAGATCATAAGAATGGGATTTCTCACTCCCTCCTGTACAATGACTGATAACGCATCTATATACAGTAGATAACATAAGATCCACCATTCACAATAGATGATGTCATAGCTCACCTCCTCCTCCTGTACAATGACTGATAACGCATCTATATACAGTAGATAACATAAGATCCACCATTCACAATAGGTGATGTCATAGCTCACCTCCTCCTCCTGTACAATGACCGATAACACCTCTATATACAGTAGATAACACAGGATCCACCTTTCACAATAGTTGATGTCATAGCTCACTTCCTCCTCCTCCTGTACAATGACTGATAACATCTCTATATACAGTAGATAGGATCCACCATTTACAATAGGCGATGTGACAGCTCACCTCCTCCTCCTGTACAATGAGTGATAACACCTTTATATACAGTAGATAACACAGGATCCACCATTCACAATAGGTGATGTTACAGCTCACCTCCTCCTCCTGTACAATGAGTGATAACACCTCTATATACAGGAGATAACACAGGATCCACCATTCACAATAGGTAAAGTTACAGCTCACCTCCTCCTCCTGTACAATGAGTGATAACACCTCATATACAGTAATAACACGATCACCACACAATAGTATGTCAGCTCCCCTCTCTCCTTACAATGGTGTACACTGTATATCAGTAGTCTTCACGCGGTCACTGTACAGAGGTCAGTCCTATGCTGACCTTAAGCTGGGGCCCTGACTAATCCCTCTACCTGGAGGTACTGTTAATGGTACAGAGGTCCAGGCCGCCAGCATAACCCTACCTCCTGAAAATCCCTGAACCTCAGTAATCTAGTCCTGAGAAGGACCCCGATCACAACAGTAGGGGACAGGGTAGTAAATGCTTATACACAGTACTAGACGAACGAGACAGTACAAGGGGAAAACCAAAAACCACCTTGCATACAAAAACTCACACCACAATAACAGAGGGAACACAAACGGGTAAGGAGATAAATGATAAAGCGAGGAAGGGAAAAAACCACACCGAGTACACTTCACTCCAAACTCTTCAATACCACGATCCGCTCTGATGGTCTGTATGAAATGCTTTCACCGACAACTACCCAATCAGACCGGCAGGTATTTGAAGGAGTCCCAATACTGCAGAATTAACTGCAGCTGGGTGAGGCTGGGTCTCGTCTAGCACAGAGAGAGAGAATTAACTCCCTCACTGCCGAAAAAAACACCAAGCACCAAAAATTCAGCTGCGAGAAATCAGGCTGTGCAATCGCGACGATCTTCGTGGTGACACACCCGTGACAGTACCCCCCCTTCTACGAGGGACCTCCGGACCCTCAGGGCCAGGTTTATCCGGGTGAGTCGTGTGGAAGGCCCGAATTAATCGGTCTGCGTTAATATCTGACGCAGGAACCCACATCCTCTCCTCAGGACCATACCCCTTCCAATAAACCAGGTACTGAAGGGACCGGTGATTAAAACGTGAATCGACGACTTTCGATACCTGAAACTCCAAGTTACCATTGACCACCACTTGAGGAGGAGGTAAAGGTGACGGTATCACCAGCGCCACATACCTCTTAAGCAAAGATCTGTGGAACACGTTGTGAATTTTAAACGTAGGGGGGAGGTCAAGACGGAATGCCACTGGATTAATTATAGAACTGATCCTGTACGGCCCGATGAACCTAGGACAGTTTCCAGGAGGGAACCTTAAGTTTTATATTCTTGGTAGACAACTATACCCGATCGTTCACACTTAGGTCCGGACCAGACACTCTCCTCCTGTCAGCCATACGTTTGTAACGGTTCCCCATAGTACTCAGATTATTCAGCACCCCTCTCCACACTGAAGCGAGTGATGACGAAAATCGTTCCTCCTCAGGAACTCCCGAGGAGCCCCCCCTACTGAAAGTACAAAACTGGGGGTGAAAACCATATGCCCCAAAAAACGGGGACTTACCAGTGGATTCGCTCCGCCTATTATTAAGAGCAAACTCCGCCAGAGGCAAGAAAGAAGCCCAGTCCTCCTGGTTCTCTGACACAAAACACCGGAGATATGTCTCCAAGCTCTGGTTCAGACGTTCCGTCTGACCATTGGTCTGAGGATGAAAAGCTGATGAAAATGACAAATGCATCCCCCGCTGTGTACAAAATGCCTTCCAGAATTTGGACACAAACTGAGACCCCCGATCTGACATCACATCGGAGGGTACCCCGTGAAGCCTTACAATCTCCCCAATGAACACCTGCGCAAGAGTTTTAGCATTAGGAAGAGCAGGAAGAGCGATAAAATGTGCCATCTTGCTGAACCTATCCACTACAACGAGTATGACCGTTTTACCCGAAGACGGCGGGAGGTCCGTAATAAAGTCCATAGACAGATGAGTCCAAGGATGCTCCGGGATCTTCAAAGGTAAAAGGGCCCCAGACGGACGGGTATGTGGGGTCTTAGAGCGCGCACAAACCCCACAGGACGCAACAAAAGTTACCACCTCCCTATGTAAGTTAGGCCACCAAAACCGACGCGAGAGGAGATCCACAGTTGCTTTACTCCCTGGGTGTCCTGTCAAAGCTGAGTTATGGTGTGCCTCGATCACCTTTTGTCGCAACTGATCTGGAACAAACAGTCTCCCTGGAGGTCCAACAGGGGCGTCCCCCTGAGCCTCCAATACCTCCTCCTCAAGCTCAGAGCATACTGCCGACACCACCACCCCCTCCTGAAGGATAGGAACCTGGTCATCCGTATTCCCGGCCCCAGGGAAACTACGAGATAAGGCATCCGCCTTTACATTTTTTGACCCCGGACGATATGTGACGACAAAATTAATCCTGGTAAAAAACAATGACCACCTAGCTTGTCTGGGATTCAGACGTTTTGCGGACTCAAGATATAGCAGGTTCTTGTGATCGGTGATGACGGTGACTGGATGGACTGCCCCCTCCAAAAAATGGCGCCACTCCTCAAAAGCTAACTTAATGGCCAAGAATTCCCTATTGCCGACATCGTAATTCCTCTCAGCGGACGACAATTTTTTAGAGAAAACCCTGCGATAATACTGCTCCCACCCCTACCTCAGAAGCGTCTACCTCTACAATGAATGGCTGTGACACATCAGGTTGAATGAGTATGGGTGCCGAGGCAAAACATTTTTTCAAGGAGGAGAATGCTTGACAAGCCTTGTCAGACCACCTAGAAAAATCCGTCCCTTTTTTTGTCATATCTGTGAGAGGTTTAGCAATGGATGAGAAATTACGAACGAATTTCCGGTAATAATTAGCAAACCCCAGGAAACGTTGTAGTGCCTTAAGATTCTCTGGCAGATCCCACTCAAGAACTGCCCGCACTTTCCCAGGGTCCATACGAAAACCGGATGCTGACACCAGGAAGCTTAAAAACTGGAGTTCCTGTACGGCGAACACACACTTTTCCCATTTGGCGTACAGTTTATTATCCCGCAAGATCTGTAACACCTGCCTAACATGCTACTGATGAGACACAAGATCTGGCGAGTAAATTAAGATATCATCCAGATATATGACAACAAACTGTCCCACCAGGCGGCGAAAAATGTCATTAACAAAGTGTTGGAACACCGTCGGAGCATTAGTCAGACCGAATGGCATGACAAGGTTCTCATAATGTCCCTCCGGAGTGTTAAACGCCGTCTTCCACTCATCCCCCTCCTTCATCCTAATCAGATTGTACGCCCCCCTGAGATCCAACTTAGAGAACCATTTGGCGCCCACGATCTGATTGAAGAGATCGGGGATAAGTGGGAGCGGATACGGATCTCGGACCGTAATCCGATTAAGTTCATGGAAATCCAGGCAAGGGCGTAGGCCTCCATCTTTCTTCTTCACAAAGAAGAACCCTGCAGCCACCGGGGAAGATGAAGGTCTAATATGCCCCTTAGCCAAACTTTCTGAAATATAATCCTTCATGGCCTGCCTCTCAGGACCTGATAGGTTATACAACCTAGATTTAGGTAACTTGGCCCCAGGGAGCAGTTTTACAGAACAGTCATACATGCGATGAGGAGGTAGTTCCTGACACCCTTTTTCCGAGAATACATCCTCAAAATCCGCCAGAAATGGAGGTAAGACTCTAGGAGCGACCGCACCGATGACCGTATTCATGCAGTTTTTATTACAAAATTCACTCCATTGGCTTATCTCCCTGGATTGCCAATTAATAACCAGGTTATGCTTAGTTAACCAAGGAAGGCCCAACACTATAGGAGTGGGAAGACCCTCCAACACGTAACAAAACAACAGTTCTTTATGTATCGCCCCCACTTGAAGATTTACGTTATGCACTGCTTGCAAAAAACTTCCCTGACCGAGAGGCCTGGCATCGATCGAGAATATGGGACGGGTTTAGCCAACACACTCAATCGCATACCTTGAACCCGGGCAAACCGAGCGTCCACCAGATTAGCCCCGGCCCCACTATCCAGAAGAACAGATATCCTCTCAGTTCTCGTACCCACCACCACCTCCGCCGGTACGAGAAACTGAGACGAACCTAGGGACGAAATACTCCCAGATTGCCCTCCACCATACAACCTGGGATCAATAGTTTTCCGACGACCCTTTACTCTGCAAAGGACGGGATGGACACCCCCCAATAAAATGTCCCTTTCTCCCGCAGAAGAAACACCTTCCAGTCTTGTGGCGCACCTCCTGTCCCCTTCCCCGAAATGATGTCCCTCCTAACTGCATAGGCTCCTCTGGACTGACCAGGGGAACCTCCATATAAGGGGCCCTTGTAGAAGGTGGAGTCATCACAGAGGGCGGAGTTACCCCGTACCTCTCCCGAAGCCGTCTGTCAATGCGAATAGCAAGGGCCATAGCGGCTTCCAGTGACGCGGGAGGGTCATACTGTGCCAATACATCCTTTAATCTGTCAGATAAACCTTGACAAAACTGGCTCCTAAGAGCCGGGTCATTCCACTGGGTGTCTGTGGCCCACCTACGGAACTCCGAACAGAATTCCTCCGCCGGAAGATCTCCCTGCTGGATCTTACGTAACTTAGATTCAGCAAGGGAGATCCGATCCGGGTCATCATATACGAGACCCAGAGCAGCGAAAAACCTATCCACTGACTGGAGAGCCGGGGAGCCCGGGGAAGAGAGAACGCCCATGATTGTGGGTCCCCTTGTAGGAGCGAGATGACTCACTCCCTGATGACCGTGGCCGCAGCCGAAAGTACAACTTACATGCCTCCCGGAAAACAAAAAACTTGTCCCGCCCCCCAGTAAACCTGTCAGGGAGAGCTACTTTAGGTTCTGGTCCGGCTTGCTCCGGGGATACAACACCTTGGACTTAACGTCCGCCAGCTCCATGGACAAACTCTGCAACTGCTGAGCTAGACTGGCTACTGGATCCATGGTAGCTGGAGAGAATCTTTTGTGGTTCGGTGAAAATGTCACGCGGTCACTGCGTACAGGAGGTCAGGGTCCTATGCTGACCCTTAGCTGGGGCCCTGACTAATCCCTCTACCTGGAGGTACTGTTAATGGTACAGAGGTCCAGGCCGCCAGCATAACCCTACCTCCTGAAAATCCCTGAACCTCAGTAATCTAGTCCTGAGAAGGACCCCGATCACAACAGTAGGGGACAGGGTAGTAAATGCTTATACACAGAACTAGACGAACGAGACAGTACAAGGGGAAAACCAAAAACCACCTTGCATACAAAAACTCACACCACAATAACAGAGGGAACACAAACGGGTAAGGAGATAAATGATAAAGCGAGGAAGGGAAAAAACCACACCGAGTACACTTCACTCCAAACTCTTCAATACCACGATCCGCTCTGATGGTCTGTATGAAATGCTTTCACCGACAACTACCCAATCAGACCGGCAGGTATTTGAAGGAGTCCCAATACTGCAGAATTAACTGCAGCTGGGTGAGGCTGGGTCTCGTCTAGCACAGAGAGAGAGAATTAACTCCCTCACTGCCGAAAAAAACACCAAGCACCAAAAATTCAGCTGCGAGAAGTCAGGCTGTGCAATCGCGACGATCTTCGTGGTGACACACCCGTGACAATAACACAGGATCCACCATTCACAATAGGTGATGTCACAGCTCACCTCCTCCTCCTTCTGTACAATGACTGATAAAATCTCTATATACAGTAGATAAAACAGGATGCGCAATTCACAATAGGTGATGCCACAGCTCACCTCCTCCTCCTCCTGTACAATGACTGATAACACCTATATACAGTAGATAACACAGGATCCACCATTCACAATAGGTGATGTCACAGTTCACCTCCTCCTCCTGTACAATGACTGATAACACCTATATACAGTAGATAACACAGGATCCACCATTCACAATAGGTGATGTCACAGATCACCTCCTCCTCCTGTACAATGACTGATAACACCTCTATATGAAGTAGATAACACAGGATCCACCATTCACAATAGGTGATGTTACAGCTCACCTCCTCCTCCTCCTGTACAATGAGTGATAACACCTCTATATACAGGAGATAACACAGGATCCACCATTCACAATAGGTGATGTCACAGCTCACCTCCTCCTCCTGTACAATGAGTGATAACACCTGTATATACAGTAGATAACACAGGATCCACCATTCACAATAGGTGATGTTGCAGCTCACCTCCTCCTCCTGTACAATGACTGATAACCCCTCTATATACAGTAGATAACACAGGATCCACCATTCACAATAGGTGATGTCACAGCTCACCTCCTCCTCCTGTACAATGACTGATAACACCTATATACAGTAGATAACACAGGATCCACCATTCACAATAGGTGATGTCATAGCTCACCTCCTCCTCCTGTACAATGACTGATAACACCTCTATATACAGTAGATAACACAGGATCCACCATTCACAATAGGTGATGTCACAGATCACCTCCTCCTCCTGTACAATGACTGATAACACCTCTATATAAAGTAGATAACACCGGACGCCCCATTCACAATAGGTGATATCACAGCTCACCTCCTCTGACTCCCTTCACTATGACTTGTACCAAGATTAGAGCATGCCTAGATAAAGCTTGTGTACAAAGGAATAGGTTCTGAGCATGTCTGTTGCTTCTAATGCCCACACAGCCTAATGTGAGGAGCGTTGGGAGATAGGGAGACAATATTTGGTCGAGAAACCAGTGTGAAAATTTAAAGACTAGGTTTTTAATATAGTGTGAACTGAGAAATGAAAAAAATAAAATAAATAATAATAAACATAAAAAATATTTAAAAATTCATTCAATACAAAAAAAAAAAGATTTATACAATGGGTCATTTTCTGAAGACATAAGAGAAGTAGATGCCCCAGCAAAGTGAGAGACTGCATTAGATGGTAGTGGAAACGTTTCTCATCAATGTTGCCATTGCTTCTGTGCAGCTGGAAAAAAATGTAGAATAATAGAAGAAATAGCCAAACAACCATGTGCAATTGTCGTGCAATGTAAAAAATATACATTTTTAAAAAATAATATTGATCAATTTCTTGTCACATTACTAGTGCACTGCAGGTTGCAGTAGGTCCTCACGATGAGACATGGAGGAAAATCCTTATCTGTTGTGATTCTCTACACTTTTTCTTTCTGGGATGTTTTCAGGATTTGGGAGGTCTCTGCCAGGAGAGGAAGTGATGCCGTCCTATTCTTCGGTCACCTGATTGCTGACGCCTATGATTGACTGGACAAGGAGCTCATCCAAGGGACATCTGATGACATCCTGTTCTAGGCACCTGACTGCTGCAACGAATCACTGGCTTCAGCAGTCTGGAGATTGAAGATTGAAGATCAATATGTCCATGGCTTCTTCAGAGATCACTGACGCGGCCTTCATGATAGTGAGTAAATCTTTAATTTTAAACTATTCCTGCCTTTCAAAATAACTTCTTTGGAAGTTGGACAACTCCTTTAACTAACATGGAAAGAAAAGGGGGACTAATGCTATCCAGGTGGTTCTGTCGCTTGGTATGGCAGGAATCAGGTAAACTAAAAGGGGAAATGTCCTTGGTGCCCAAAACTTAACCCTTAGGGCTTGTTCAATTCTGTCCGAGCATGGACCGCAATGGGTGGACTGGCCATGACTCTTCCGACCTTAGCGTCACAGCCTCATAGACATATATGAAGTTGTGGCGTTCAATTTGGGAGAGTCGCGGCCAGTCTGTGCATTGGGACCTGTGCTCGGACCAATCTCCACGGCCGTCTACATGAGCCCATAGCCTGTGGCTATACTAAGACTTTGGCCACAAAACTAGTTGTGATGCAAAAGATCGCTGTATGTGCTACTATATCACAGCATAATGTAAGTGAATGGGGTCACAAGGGGACTGGGACAAAAATGTCCACAGGTTTGACTTTTTTTAATTTTCTAGTCGCGTAGCTTGTGAGTCGCAGTGGTTGTGAGTCGAGTAGCTTGTGAGTTGAGTAGGTTGTGAGTAAAGTAGGGTTTTTGGGGTGTAGTAGGTTTTGAGCGTAGAAAAATGTGAGCACAGTACTTGTGGTCACATAGTTGGGTTTGTTTTTCGTGTAGCTTCGGTCGAGTATTTTGATGCTAGTTGGGTCGCAGTGCTTGTGAGGGCGCAGTAGCTTGTGAGTTAGTAGCTTGGGGTCTAGTAGTTGGGTCGTAGAGGTTTTGGTCGGGTTTAGGTTTGTGATGATAGGTTTGATCGAGTGGTGAGTCGAGTATGGAGGAGTAGCTTTTGGTGCAGTAGTTGTGAGTCCAGTAGCTTGTGAGTCGCAGTAGTTTGGTCTAGTAGGGTTTTGAGCGTAGTAGGTTTTTGGGGAGTGGTTGGAGGTAGTTTTTGGGGATGTTTGGGGTCGCAGTGCTTTTGATCGCGAGCTTGTGGGGTTGGGGGGTAAAGGTTGTGAGTCGGTAGGGGTGAGCGAGAATTTTGATCGAGTAGTTGTGAGTTTAGTATTTTTGAGTTAGTAGCTTGATCGCGTATTGTGAGTCAGTAGCTTGGAGTTTTTTGTTGGTTTGTTTAGTCGTAGTAGCATGTGAACGCAGTGTTGTGGTCCAGTGCTTGTTGGTTTGAGTATTTGGTCGCATGTTTGTGAGCACAGTAGCTTTGGTCAAAATGGGTTTGGGGGAGTCG
>JARQOD010000006.1:7549154-7570052 GCA_033576555.1 Oophaga sylvatica
TTGTACGGGAGTCATCTGCCATCCGCTGCAGCTCTACCAAGGTTCGGATTTTCATCACAGTGATCCCCGGCTATTCAGAGATCTTGCCTGCTCATTGGAGGATATCTGCCATCCGACTGCAGCTTTATCCAAAGGTTTGGGACATCTCCAGCAGTGATCCCCGGCTACTCCAGATGTGTCCCCCGCCCCCACAATTGGGGGTTTACCGGGGCAATGGGTTCAAGCCGAGCCCTGGAAGTCTAGGGGGTTTCACGGGTCGGTGGCGGCTGGGGCCCGGGCGGGGTTGGCTATGTTGGGGGGATATTTACGGGGGAAAGTTTTATATACTTTTCGTGCGCACCTGTAGTCTCTGGTAATTGTACCAGCGCTCTTAACCCTTTGAGGGATGGTGAGACAGATGTCGGGCCCCCCTACAGGTGGGACTTTTCCCCTCGGTGGGTAGTTAAAGGGGGTTGTGGGGCATGCAAAAAAATAACTCGTCTCACAGGTCAGCTCTTCCATACCTTTTACTTGAAAGAGGTAAGGCAGGTCCCAGGGGCGAGGGGGTGATGGGGATGAGCTTTGAGGCAAGGCTAAGCAAGTTGGGGGCCCCCTCGCCCCCCCAATGGATGAGTCCAACCACGTAAAGCGTAGTTCCTCCGAAACTCCAGCTTTCCCAAAGCTGTACCCCCGGGTCATTTGTGGTTGGGCCTTCCATGAAGAGCTGAGTTCCAATTCCTGTCGTGCACTGACTCAAGGTTTCACCTCCCTGACCCAGTTACTACTGATCTTCAGGGCTGCTTTCCGCGACCTAAGGTCCGTAAGCCTCTGGTTTTCTTCACTATGCTAAAGCTATAGTGACCCTTTGGGCCCCCAGTGCCCGGGGAAAAATGTAGGTATCCTATATTTTGGCACTTTTCGTTCTCTTCCACATGCCCTTCGATTTTGCTCACACTCTCAACAGATGTCTCATCCGTTTCTAGTGGGCACAGCTCTGACTGGGCGAGTGAACTACCCCCTGTATGCCCCACTTTTGAACTGCTGACAGGCTCAGACTGGATTACTTCCTCCCTCCAAGTCCAGGCTAGACACTCTGTCCGAAGACAGGAGACTGACTGCTCACCACTCCCCTCCACACCCCTGCTGGGTGTGTCCGAAGTGTACGTGATATCATGAAGAGCCCTTAACCGTTACCTCTCCACTCATCCTCCTGGTATTGTGTACCAGGGCTACACATTCCCCATGGTAAACGACAGCACTCCCGGGCTGTGAAATACAAGAGACATTTTTGTTTATGCATTAAACATCAACATTAAACATTAATTCTTCCCATCCGGGAGGTAAGAATTTCTTGAACGTTGCAAACAACACATTGAATATAGAAAAATACGAAATATTAAATAAACATGTTCATAAATAAACGACAATATTCTTGTGAAGGACCCGCACCAAACCTTCAACGTGGGTCCTGGGTGGGCTGCAGGACATCTGGATGCAGACCTCACTCAGTGCCACACCACACGGGTTTTATGTTCAGAGGTAAGTCAAGGTTTCGTGTGAAACCATTATAAGGCACCTTAGTGCAACTATTTACAAGATACAGTTTTTGGGCTGGCTCAGTCCTCAGCCTCTGAGTCCATTATAAGACACCATAAAGAAAAGACACATTTATATATATACTTTTTACAATATTCACATTAATTTGTTATAATTACTGCTGGTATCGAATGGGTATCTTCCCTTTTGTGATTCGCTCTGATCTACGTGGAGTAGCTTCAGGTATATTAAGTTGTGATCTGTCTGCACTGCGTAACGGCAAACTAATAGAACTGCCTCAATCTTTCTATGGATCTGGCAAGCGTACTGATGGCTGGGCGGTGTGAGTCAGCTTCACCAGGGATCCCATAGTATGGGGCGCTGCTTTTGATGATCCTTCTTGAGATTCCGTAGGTTGAGGTGTTGCTGGAATGGGTAACTCCTGAACTGGCTCAACTGGCACCACGGGCACAACTGGAGGTAGAACTTCCTCTTGTGGCTGATAAAACTGCAACACCGGAACTATTACAGCATCTCCCAGTCTAGGCCAATCCGCAGGAAAATCTCCCAGATCCGTGTGTATGACCTCTTCTTTCCTTTCTTCTTGATTGATGACAGGGTTCTTTTCACAACGCTTTAAGGGTTCTGGACACAATTTCAAATGGTCTCTGGACACGGTGGTTATTGTTCTTCCTCCGTCCTTACTGATGATACAAACTTTTCTGTTGTCATATTTAGAATCTTGTACGACGTAGGGTTCTTGCTCCCACTGGTTATCCAATTTGTGCATCTTCCTTTTTCTTTTAATACTACCTCTCCAGGCATCAAAGGCTTGGCAGGAGCATTTCTGTTGTAAATATCTTCCTGTTTCTCCCGTGCCTTGTTGAGACTTTCCTCTACACAGATTTGCACTCTTCTGTATTGCTCTTGCCGATTGATGTCCCAGTTTTCAACGGCGTCGTCTGCCTCCGGTTCTACCACTCCAAGTTCTAGATCCATTGGTAGTCTTCCGGGCCTTGCTCTCATAAGATAGGCTGGAGTGCAGTTAGTGGAACTTACAGGTATATGGTTATACAAGTCAACCAAATCAGGTAGTAAATCCGGCCATCGATTCCTGTCTTCCAACGGTATGGATCTCAACAAATCAAGGACGATATGGTTCATTTTCTCGCAAAGACCGTTGGTTTGAGGGTGGTATGGTGTTGTTCTAATTTTCTTACACCCATACATGTGACAGAATTCCTTGAATAGATCAGCTTCGAAAGCAGGTCCCTGATCGGTTAATACTTGCTCCGGATACCCATGCGGTCTGCAGAAGCTTGCTTGAAAGGTCTTCGCTGCCGTCACTGCGGTCTGGTCCTTAACTGGAACAACCACCAGAAATCTGGAGTAATGGTCCACCATGGTCAAGGCGTATGAGTATCCAGATCTACTTGGCGACAATTTGACGTGGTCCAGGGCCACAATCTCCAGGGGACGAGTCGTCCGGATAGGTTGCAGGGGTGCCTTCTGACTACCGTAGTCCTTTCTTCTGAGACCACAGGGTCCACAGTTCCGACACCACCTCTCGATGGAGCTGCGCATCCCTACCCAGTAGAACCGCATCTCAACAGGGTCTCCAGCTTTCTCCAGCCAAAGTGTCCTGCTTGATCGTGGTACGCTTCCAACACCATTGGGACGTCTGCCTTGGGGACCACTATTTGCCAGACCATCTCATGGGTTCTGGGGTTGACGTATCTCCTGCACAACTTCTCACGGTATAGGAACAACCTGCTTTTCTCGTTCCACAGGAGCTTTGCTGACATAGGTGCATCCTTTTCCAAAGAGGAGCCTTCCTGTCTTAACAACTCCTTGATGCGGCTGACCACTGGATCACTGTCCTGAGTCTCTTTCCAACTGTGATGGGGTAAAGGATTTAATGTTGCACCATACTGCTTTCTGTGGACTCGATGCTCGTGGACTACCCCATTTCGATGGAACGCAGGTAGCTCAATTTCTTCCAGGTCGTCCGATTCTTCTTCCGTGTCAGAGTCATGCGGCCTTCGGGACAACGCGTCAGCATTAGCATTCTTTCGACCTGCCCGGTACTTGATAGTAAACTGGTAATTGGACAACCGAGCCATCCATCGCTGCTCCATGGCACCCAGCTTGGCAGTTTCCAGGTGCGTTAACGGGTTGTTATCTGTAAACGCAGTGAACTGATTAGAGGCCAGATAATGCTTAAATCTTTCAGTAATGGCCCAGACCAGCGCCAGAAACTCCAGCTTGAAGCTGCTATAATTTTCCAGATTCATCTCAGTTGGCCTGAGTTTTCTGCTGGCATATGCGATGACTTTTTCTTGGCCATTCTGCTTCTGACTGAGAACTGCTCCCAAACCTTCATTACTGGCGTCGGTGTACAACAGGAACGGTTGGCTGTAATCAGGATAGGCCAAGATCTCATCACCTGTAAGGATCTCTTTCATCTTTTGGAATGCTTCAGCCTGTTCTTTACCCCAGTTAAAGGAGGGTTTCTGCTCTTTAAGGATTGTCCTACCAGGAGGTCCTGTAAAGGAGCTGCCTTCTTCGTGTAATCTTTCACGAACCTCCTGTAGTAACCCGTTAGTCCCAGGAACTGTCGCACTTCCTTAAGGTTTTTCGGCTCCGGCCACTTCTGGATGGCGGTGACTTTCTCTGGGTCCGGCGCTACTCCTTCCGAACTGACGATGTGCCCCAAGTATTGTACCTTCTGTTTGAGTAGATGGCATTTTGAGGGTTTCAACTTCATCCCGTACCTGGACAGGGACTCAAACACTTCTGCCAGGTGCTTCAGATGGTCCTCATATGTCTTGGAATACACGATAACGTCGTCTAGGTATAGCAGCACGGTTTCAAAATTGAGATGTCCCAGACAGTTTTTCCATCACTCTCTGAAATGTTCCTGGGGCACTGCTGAGCCCAAACGGCATTCTGTCGAACTCACAGAGCCCCATTGGGGTGGTGAAAGCCGTTTTCTCACGATCCTCCTCAGCCACAGCCACTTGCCAGTAACCACTAGTCAGATCGAGGGTAGAAAAGTAGTTAGCCGTTTTCAGAGCAGCTAATGATTCCTCTATACGTGGTAACGGGTATGCATCCTTGTGTGTTATGCGGTTCACCTGCCTGTAATCCACACACATTCTCATACTACCATCTTTCTTTTTAACCAGAACTAGAGGGGCTGCCCAGGGGCTACAACTATCCCTTATCACCCCGGCTTTCTTCATATCATTCAACATTTCTTTAGCCTTCTGATAATGAGCTGGAGGTATGGGCCTATACCGCTCTTTGATGGGAGGATGACTGCCTGTAGGGATATGATGTTGTACTCCCTTAATTATCCCAAAATCAAGTGGATTCTTGCTAAACACTTGGGCGTACTCTTGCACCACCCGTAATACCCCTTGCTTCTGGTGAGCGGGAGTGGTGTCCGTCCCAACATGGAGTTGCTGACACCATTCCGCCACCTGGGTTGCCGGGTCATTATCCTCCGCTATTTGGCGGGAGTCTAAGGACTCAGCCGGGAGAATAGAATTATTGTCGACAGCATGAAGTTTAGCAATGGTTGCATAACGGGGTAAGTTTACCTCATCATCTCCCCAATTGAGAAGCCGTACCGGAACTCTTCCATTCACCACTTCTACTACTCCTCTAGCAGTCATAAGTGTAGGTCTATGTTCTGAATGGTGGGGTTCTACTACAGCTTGGTAGTTCTGTCCTCTCAGACCTATGGCTGCCCTGCACCAGATGATCATTTCACTCATTGGGGGTATCACAATAGGATCCGAGTCAGTGACCCGTACATTACCAATTTCGCCGTCTGTAAGCTTCGCTTGCTGCTGACACACCAGGGCCCGGATCTCTCTTTGGATTACTCCTCTCTGCCTTGGTCGGGCAATCTCAGCGAGCTGTTGGAGTAAGAACACAACTTCTCCCAAACAATTACCGATAATGTTAGTACCCAAAATTATATTTAAACCGTTCTCCTCATTTACAGTCTTTACTACCAGAAGCCCCTGGTCTTTCAACTCCTCTCTGCCCACCTTTACATCTACACATTTTGTCCCGAGTACTTCTACAGGAAGACCATTAGAAGCATACACGGTAAAGTCAGGGCTCGGGGGTTTAAGACTGTCCATTGACCAGTACTTAGTATATAGGGCATCAGGTATTAGGGTCACCTGGGACCCAGTGTCTAACAATGCCGGAACTGCAATACCATCTAAGATGATAGACAGGTAGGGTCGCCCACCCACATACCTGCGGTTCCAGTCTAGGGGGCCTGACGGGTATTCTCCTGGGTGTTGGCCCTCGGACCCAGGTTCTGCCCGTTTAAAGGACACTGTGGAGACAGATGACCTTTCCGGTTGCATCGGTAACAGATGATCTCTCGACGAGGAGGGTGTTGATCAGGGGTTGCTCCTGGGGGTGGCGTTGTCCTCCTCCGGGGGGGCGACGTCTTCTTTCTTCTCCGGTGCATCCACGGGACGTCTTCTGGGCAGTCAGCTAACAAGATCTTCCCTTCTTCCTCTTTCCGCAGTTGCAGGGCACTCATCACAGCAGCCAGATTTTTAGTCAGCTGGCGCACCTCTGAGCGCAGACAATCCAATTCACTAGGAGGGGTCACCTGCGCTTTGGCTTCGGCCACTAACGGGGAAAAGAGGGGTACTGCCGGTTCCAGAGTGACTTCAGCCTGATGATGTTGGGTTGCCACCTCAGGTTTGCCCAGGGGCCGCAGCCCTTTTATTGCCATGTCCTTTAGGGCATCAAAGGTAGCATCCGGATGATCTAAGGACCACCAATTTACAGTTCTGCGTTCCTCTTGGGATCTCAATCCCTGTATAAATTGTTCTTTCAGCATTTTATTCTCATCAATAGCATTTAAATTATTAACCTGCTTAAGAGCTCTCAGGGCTCCTTGTAGTCGGCAAGCGTAGTCCCGGATGCTGTCACCTGGCTGTTGTGAACAGTGATAGAAGGCCATCCGGAGATCCGTTTCTGTATGGTCTTCAAATATGGCATGCAGCTTAAGGAAGATCGCAGGTACCGACTCCTGATCAACGGTATCCCAAGTCTCCACTTCCCTCTCAGCAGCGCCAGTTAGCTGCCCTATCAGCACAGCAGCTTTCTGTCTCTCAGGCATGGAGTACATTTCTAGGATGCTGCATAACTTCCGCTTGAAGCCTGCTAATGTGCCTGGCTCACCGCTGTACTGGGGAAGCCATTTCGCCCCAGGCATATATGGGACAGTTAGTGGCATGATCGGGACTACCGGACTGGGTGCAGGGCCTGCGCCCCCATCTGGCGCTACAATACCAAGCGGTGCGGGATTGGGGCCTCCGGCCGGGGCCGCACTGTCAGCCGGTTGTTGTGACATCTTAGCGCCCCCTTGGTTAAACGGAGCCTACCGGTTTCAGACGCTGCTATTTCACAGGCACCGCAGTGGGAACAGGACCTTCGTCGCAGGCGCTCTGATGTCAGAGCGTTCACTTCCTGTTGCAGGACCTGCCGATGAGTCAGAGCCAGGGGCGTGTCCAAGACTCTGCACGCTCTTTCAGGTATGCCCACCTTCTTCTCCAGCGCCTTAGGGCGCGAATCTGGCGGCAAATATGGCGGTATTTGGCGCCAAACAACAGCAACAGTCTTTTTCACCAAAACACTCCACAGGCACACAGGGCTCGCAATGCTGCAAGTTTCGTATCCTGTTCGTGACGCCAAAGTTTTGTGTCGACCCGCCACCACAATTGTGGGTTACCAGGGCAATGGGGTACTCAGAGCCGAGCCCATGGAAGTCTATGGGGTTGTCACAGGTAGCGGTGGCTCGGTCTGTGGCCCTGGCGGTCTGGCGTATGTTGGGGGGAATATTTACAGGGGATAGATTTATATACAGTTCGTGACGCCACCTGTAGTCTCTGGTAATTTGTACCAGCGCTGCTGTAGATCTCTGAGGGGATGGTGAGGCAGCTAGATGTCGGGTCCCCTACAGGTGGGACTCTTCCCTCAGGTCGGTAGTTAAAGCAGGGTTGTGCAGGCATGCAAATAAATAACTCAGTCTCACACGGTCAGCGTCTTTCCATACCTTTTACTTGTAAGATGGTAAGGCAGGTCCCAGGGAGGCTGATGGGGTTGATGGAGGATGAGCTTTGAGGCAACGGCTAAGCAAGTTAGGGGCCTCCTCTGCTTCCCAATGATGATGAGTCCAACCAGCGTAAAGCGTAGTTCACTCCTGAAACTCCAGCTATTCCAAAGCTGTACTGCCCGGTCAGTTTTGTGGTTGGAGCCTTCCTATGAGAGAGCTGAGTTCCAATTCCTGTCGTGCACTGACTCAAGGTTCTCACTCTCCCTGACCCCAGTTACGTACTGACTCTTCAGGGGCTGCTTTCCGCGACCTAAGGTCCGATAAGCCTCTGGTTTTCTTACCACTATGCGTGAAGCTATAGTGATCCTTCGGTCCCCAGTGACCGGTAACAATGTGCAGGTATCCTATACCTATGGCACTTTTCTGTTCTCTTCCACTATGCCCTTCGACTTGCTCACACTCTCAACAGATGTCTCAGTCCGTCTTCTAGTGGGGCACAGCTCTGACTAGGCTGAGGTGAACTAGCTCACCTGTACTAGCCTCCACTTTCTGAACTGCTGACAGGCTCAGACTGGATTACTTCCTCCCTCCAAGTCCAGGCTAGACACTCTGTCCGAAGACAGGAGACTGACTGCTCACCACTCCCCTCCACACCCCTGCTGGGTGTGTCCGAAGTGTACGTGATATCATGAAGAGCCCTTAACCGTTACCTCTCCACTCATCCTCCTGGTATTGTGTACCAGGGCTACACACAGAGACTCCTGCCTGCTCGCTTGGGAGCGATCATCTGCCATCAAACTGCAGCCTACCAGGAGGCTCCAACATCTCAGGTCGTATAAGCCTGTCTATTCAGAAACTGCCCTGGTCACTTGCCGTGACAACCTGCCTACCCAGAGACTGCCCTGGTCACTTGCCGTGACAACCTGCCTACCCAGAGACTGCCCTGGTCACTTCCCGTGAATTCCTGTCCGTATTCCCCGGGCGCCACCTGCTCTCTTACAAGTATACTGTCTTGTATAATAAAGCTCAGTGGTTTCACCTACCAGACCCGTTACACATACCTTGAGCCTGAGCAAACTGAGCGTCAACCAGATTAGCCCCGGAACCACTATCAAGAAGAACAGACAATCTCTCCACCCTCGTACCAACTACCACCTCCACTGGTACAAGGAACTGAGAAGAACTGGCGGATGAAATACATACTCCCAGGTTGTCGTCCACCACACAACCTGGGATTAACAGTTTTCCGGCGACTTTTGGCTCAACAAGGCACGGGATGGACATTCTCCAACAAAATGTCCCTCTTTCCCGCAGAAAAAAACATCTTCTAGTCCTGCGGCGTACCGCCAATCCCCTCCTACGAAATGATGTCCCTCCCAACTGCATAGGCTCATCCGAACAGACAAGGGGAACCTCAACATAAGGGACTTTAGTGGTAGGTGGAGAAACAACAGGGAGTGGGGTTACCTCACCCCTCTCCCGAAGCCGTCTATCAGTACGGATAGCTAAGGCCATAGCAGCCTCCAGAGAAGGAGGAGACTCATACTGAGCCGAAACGTCTTTTAATTTATCAGAAAGCCCATGACAAAACTGGCTCCTAAGAGCTGGGTCATTCCACTGAGTATCTGTGGCCCATCTACGAAACTCAGAAGCAAATTCCTCTGCCGGACGATCTCCCTGCTGTATCTTACGTAATTTTGTCTCAGCAAGAGAGACCCGATCTGGGTCATCATATACCAATCCCAGGGCAGTAAAAAATTGATCTACAGACAGTAGAGCCGGGGATCCCGGAGGAAGGGAAAATGCCCAGGATTGAGGGTCCCCTTGCAGAAGTGAGATAACAATTCCCACTCTCTGCTCCTCACTCCCTGATGATCGAGGCCGAAGCCGAAAATACAATTTACATGCCTCCCGGAAGGTGAAAAATTTGTCTCGCCCACCAGTGAACCTGTCCGGGAGAGCAACCTTAGGTTCAACTCTGGTTTGCTCCAGGGAGACAAAACTTTGGACTTAATGTCCGTCAGCTCCATGGATAATCCCTGCAACTGCAGAGCCAGCTGGGCTACTGGATCCATGGTAACTGGAGATAATTTTTATGGCCAGTGAAAATGTCACGCTGTCTAATGATATGAATACAATGTCAGTAAACTATTAATACAGGAACAACACTCAATACAACAACTAGTATAGCAACATCAGCATGTAAGTATAGAATAGATTTACCTGACACGATATCTGCTGAACTCAGGGTTAATCTTGAGGACTTGATGAGCTGAAACAGGAAAGAGGTGGACCGAATCTAACCTGACCCTAAACTGGGGTCCTAACTAATCCCTCACCTTGGAGGTACTGATAATGGTTCAGAGGTCCAAGTCTCCAACCTAACCCTGTCTCCTATCAGACCCTGAACCCTGTAATCAGTCCTAAGAAGGATCCTGACTACCACCAAAGGGATATGGGCTGATCTTAGCTAAATACACAGATTAGACATATAAGACAGACAGGATACACTCGCTTGCATACACACTCAAACACCAAAGGAAATAATGGTCTGGGAAATAAACTCTAACCAAGTTGAGCTTAGAACAACTAAGGAGCTCACAACTAAAGTCTATACAGATTCATTCCTATCTGTGGTCTGCATGAAGGTTTCACTGGCAACTCCCCAAGCAGACAACCAGGAATTTAAAGGAAACCAATCAACAAATAATCAATTGCAGCCGGGAGAAACTGCACCCAGTCCCAGCACCGAGCACAGACAGAATTAACTCCCTAGCTGCCAAACACAAAGAAACAGCAGCTCAGCTGTGAGAAGTCAAAATGTGCAACCGCGACGATCTTCGTGGCAATGCACACATGACAGTGTCCCTGACCAATAACCAAGAGGCCTCTAGTATTTAGGGCAGCTCCACCCAGTGGAACTTGCCTGTGCAATGTGTTAACTCAGTAACTTGCTACTGAGCTGCCAGGTCTTGCACTGTGTTCCTCCTTCTCTGGAGGCTCTACTCCTAGCTTTGCTTGGTACTTCTCTGTCTGCCCTCCAGGAGGCAGTATTTCCTGGTCTCTGTGTCTTTGTTCTAGCTTTGCTTTGTACCTGTGTGTTCTATGGTCCCTGTGTCCTTGGTATTGTCCCTTGTCTTGTACTGTTACCCTGTCCGAACTCTGTCCTATCTGTCTCCTTGTCTTTGGCTTCTTTCCCTACTGTGTTTTTCCTTGGGTCCTCCCTGTCTGCTTGTGTTCCGCACTCTTGTGGCTCTGTTCATGCTCCGCTCTCTTGCGACTCTGCCTGCTCTGTACTCTTTAGGCTCTGTCTCTGCTCCGTACTCTTGCGATTCTGCTTGGTTCTGGTTCTGCTGCTGCTGAACCTCTTGCTGCTCTCCAGCTCTTCTCCGCAGCCTTGCGGTTCTTCTCCTGTGTGAACAGGTCCAAACCTGTTCCTTCATTCTCTACTCCTTCCTGCCTGTATCCGTACCTGCACCTCCTGTGTGAACAGGTTCTTACCTGTTCTGTCATACTCCACTCCTTCCTGTCAGCACCTGTACCTGCACCTCCTGTGTGAACAGGTCCAAACCTGTTCCTCCATACACCATTCCTTTTAGTCAGTACCAGTACCTCCACTTGCTGTGTGAACAGGTCTCTACCTGTTCCTCCATACACCATTCCTTCCAGTCAGTACCAGTACCTGCACTTGCTGTGTGAAAAGGACCCTACCCATTCCACACACCACTCCATGACCCTGTGCCTTTCCAATTGGTCCCTGCCTCTGTGTCTCAGCCGTGCCTGCCTGCCCTGTGTCTCAGCCATGCCTGCCTGCCCTGTGTCTCAGCCGTGCCTGCCCACCCTGTGTCTCAGCCATGCCTGCCTGCCCTGTGTCTTAGCCGTGAGAGCCTACTAGTGTCTCAGCTGTGCCCACCTGCCTGTGTCTCTGCCGTGCCAGCCTGCCAGTGACTCTGTCGTGCCCACCGTGCTCTCCTGTCTATCTGCTATTCATGCCTGTACCGCCTCCCCAAGTGGGATCAACAGCCACAGCCAGACACCACCCTGGAGAGGCACCTGGCAGCTGCCTGCCGCACAAGCCTGACCTCACCATCAGAGGCTCCAGTGAAAACTAAGGCAGCTGGTTTAGTCATGCCCCTTCCAGGGTAGTCTGATTTGTGGCACAGTGGGGCCACAACCCCCTGGCTCACGCCCACCAGTCAGGGCGTGAGCGTGACAGTCACGTTCCTCAAAATGGAGGTAAAAATCGCTAATATGTGGTAGGTATGATCCAAGATGGAAGGGAGCAGGATGAACTCTTCTTGAGAAATGAACGGGCCTGGGAGAGGCTTCTTGGTACTCGGTTCCCAGCCACCACTATTTTTCCCATCCCATTGTGTCGTCCCCGCCTTGTACCAGCACGTCCAGGAACATCACCTGTGCCCTTACCAACATGGTTACTGGGATTGTCCACTTAACAACCAACACATGGACAAGCCCTTGTGGGCAGAGATGCTGTATTTCCCTGATGGCACACTGGGTGAACATTGTGGAGGTCGGGGCCGAGTCCTACCATGCATGGCGCATGGTCTAAAGGCCCTATGGATTGCTGGCCTTACTTCTATCAAGGTTTCCTCCACCTCCTATACCAGTTTCTGCACCCCCTCCTGCTCCTTCTTATCCTTCATGTCCAATGTCCTGTCTCAGAGCACATCAACTGGAAGCTCGCCAGCACTGCCTTAGCGAAGCGACAAAAGGCTCTGCTGAAGCTAATTTGTCTAGGAGGCAACTGCACACAGCGCAGGGTTATTGAAAGGAATAATTGACCAGACAGATCTGTGGCTCTTGCCACTGAACATACAACCAGGCATGGTCGTACGTAATAATGGGCATAAACTGGTGGTGGCTGCGTAGCTCGGCAAGCTCACGCACTTAAAATGCTTGGCCCACGTGCTCAACTTGGTTGTTCAGCGGTTTCTGAAAACATACCCAAATTTGCCAGAGCTTCTGGTCAAGGTGTGCTGTGTCAGCGCCCATTTCCACAAGTCAACTACAGCTGTCAGTACTGTAGCAGTGCAGGCAAGTGCCACCTCACTGATTGTGGTGCAACATGATCCCGCTCTGCAACTCCACACTGCACATGCTGTCAAGGCTTTGTGAGCACTACAGGCCAGTTGTGAAATACCTGCTCCAATATGCCCGTCGGTATTCTGGTCAGACCCACACATTACAACTGAAGAGTTGGCATGGATGTCTGACATTTGTGCGGTTCTCCAAAACTTAGAGGTCTCCACAAAGATGGTGAGCGGTGATGACACCATCAGCAGCACAGCGATCCCGCTTCTATGCCCTCTATGCCTACTTAAACAGCATTTGTTGACAATTAAACATGCAGACCAGGTGGAGATGGAGGAAGACATGAGACAGCCCAACCTCATCTCATCTGCTCAGCATTGATTGGGTATCAATGAGGAGGTGGAGGCTGAGGAAGAGGAGGAGAACTGGAGCTGGCTGTACACACATAAGTTTCGTCTCGTCTCTCCTACGTGGATGGGCTGAGGAGGGGAATGAGAAAGAAGAGATGGAGGAGGAGATGGAGAGTCATCATCATGGTGGAGAAAGGAAAGTGTTGACTGTAGGGAGCATGGCACATATGGCAGACTCTACAGTCATGGCCAAAAGCTTTGAGAATGACACAAATATTATATTTTCACATGATCTGCTGCCCTCTGGTTTTTATGTGTGTTTGACAGATGTTTTTATCACAGACAGAAATATAATAATTACAAACATATGAGTAACAAAAGCTTATATTGACAGTTAGAATGAGTTAATGCAGCAAGTCAATATTTGCAGTGTTGACCCTTCTTCTTCAGGACCTCTGCAATTCTCCCTGGCATGCTCTCAATCAACTTCTGGACCAAATCCTGACTGATAGCAGTCCATTCTTGCACAATCTTTTTAGGTTTTTGTTTGTCCACCCGTCTCTTGATGACTGACCACAAGTTCTCAATGGGATTAAGATCTGGGGAGTTTCCAGGCCATGGACCCAAAATCTCTATGTTTTGTTCCTTGATCCATTTAGTTATCACCTTTGCTTTATGGCAAGGTGCTCCATCATGCTGGAAAAGCATTGTTGATCGCCAAACTGCTCTTGGAGGGTTGGGAGAAGTTGCTCTTGGAGGACATTCTGGTACCATTCTTTATTCATGGCTGTGTTTTTAGGCAAGACTGTGAGAGAGCCGATTCCCTTGGCTGAGAAGCAACCCCACACATGAATGGTTTCAGGATGCTTAACAGTTGGCATGAGACAAGACTGGTGGTAGCGCTCACCTTGTCTTCTCCGAATGAGGCGTTTTCCTGATGTCCCAAACAATTGAAAAGGGGATTCATCAGAGAAAATAACTTTACCCCAGTCCTCAGCAGTCCACTGCCTGTACGTTTTGCAGAATATCAGTCTGTCCATGATGTTTTTTCTGGAGAGAAGTGGCTTCTATGCTGCCCTCCTTGAGACCAGGCCTTGCTCCAAGAGTCTCCGCCTCACAGTGCGTGCAGATGCACTCACACCTGCCTGCTGCCATTCCTGAGCAAGCTCTGCACTGCTGGTAGCCGGATCCCGCAGCTGAAACACTTTTAAGAGACGGTCCTGGCGCTTGCTGGTCTTTCTTGGGCGCCCTGAAGCCTTTTTGGCAACAATGGAACCTCTCTCCTTGAAGTTCTTGATGATGCAATAGATTGTTGACTGAGGTGCAATCTTTCTAGCTGCGATACTCTTCCCTGTTAGGCCATTTTTGTGCATTGCAATGATGACTGCACGTGTTTCTTTACAGATAACCATGGTTAACAGAAGAGAAACAATGATGCCAAGCACCAGCCTCCTTTTAAAGTGTCCAGTGGTGTCATTCTTACTTAATCATGACAGATTGATCTCCAGCCATGTCCTCATCAACACCCACAACTGTGTTAATGGAGCAATCACTGAAAAGAGGTTAGCTGGTCCTTTTAAGGCAGGGCTGCAATGATGTTGAAATGTGTTTTGGGGGATAAAGTTCATTTTCTAGCCAAATATTGACTTTGCAAGTAATTGCTGTTAAGCTGATCACTCTTTATTACATTCTGGAGTATATGCAAATTGGCATTAGAAAAAGTGAAGCAGTAGACTTTGTAAAAATTAATATTTGTGTCATTCTCAAAACTTTTGGCCATGACTGTATGTACCGCCGCCTTCCCTGACCCTCACGTTATATTCATCTTGACCAAAAAAGAGTACTGGTTGTTCACCCTGCTAGACCCACACTTCAAGGAGAACTTTGTATCATTTATTCATGAAGTGGAGAAGTCTTCTAAAATGGTACTATACCAGAAGGCCATTGAGAAAAAAATATGTTGAAAAAATTCCTATTAGACAATGCTAGTGGCAGGGGGTAAGCTTCCTTGCCCAACCAAGGAGGAGAAACCAGGGAGACACACACCAGGCACAGCAGACTGTCAAAGGCCTGCGCCAATTTCATGACACGCTCCCAGCATTCATGCCCTAGTGTATTTTTGACAGGAGGAAAAAGTTTTTAAGGATGGTCAGGCAATACCTGGCCAACAAAAACAGCGTACTTCTTAATTCCTCTGCTATAACCTTCAACTATTGGGTCTCAAGATGGACACCTGGCATAAGCTGTCCCTCTATGCCTTGGAGGTGTTGTACTGCCCTACCACCAGATGATTGCAGCACATAAAGTGTTTTTAAAGTTCAATATTTGAATTAGGCCTGCCTGTTGTTGTTGTTTTGGATGACTGTATAAGCCACCAAAATCATTCAAGGAATCAGCGTAAATTGTCAACATATTATTTACAAATTGGCAAAGGCAAATAATTCCTAACTGAAGATTCCAAAATGTAAAATATAACTTTTAATAATTACTTTTAATAAATATATAATATGGAAAATGTGCACAATTAAAATCACAAGTAACGTGATGGCTTTATTTCTCTTAAGTGGAGATTCAAATTATATGGTAACATAACCATTCAGCAAGTTACACAAATTTGAGAAAGGTAGTTGATATAGGCAGCCTGTAAAACGTGTGGCCTCTTGATCTCTTTATACTCCATACTACAATCAGTTATTTCAAAGCTGCAATGCTTTACATATGACCAATTCAGGTCCTCATTGTTATATACTGTATTTTGCGGATTACAAGACGCACCGGATTAAAAGACGCATCCCAAATTTTGAGGAGAAAAATAGGAGAAAAAACTTGTTTTAATAAAATGGTGGTGCTTCTTATAACCCATGCATCTTATTGCTTACCAGGGGTGGTGTGGCTGCGGTGAAGCGGGGTCCCAGGGTCGCTGCTGGAGGAGGCAAGAGTGGAGCATTGCTGCAGGCTGGGATGTGCGCCGCTGCGGGTGTTTGGTGGTGCGGGGGCTCTGCTGACATTTTGTGAAAGTCCAGAGCCCCCAAACTTATGTACATGGTTTACTGTGCACGAAAATGGCTGCCGGGGCATGCGCAGCTGGAGATCTCGGCACCAAGATCTCGGGAGATGAGATCTCAGCGCTGGGACATGACGTCCACTAATGATTCCAGGAAATTCCCTTCTGAGCTCTGCCGTGCGCCTAAACAGTGGTTTTATCCCTCATATGGGGTATCGGCATTCTCAGGAGACATTACACAACAAATTTTGGGGTCCATTTTTTCTTGTTACCCTTGTCAAAATAAAAAAATTTGGATCGGAAGTAAATTTTTTGTGAAAAAAAGTTAAATGTTCATCTTTTTTTCCACATTCCAAAAATTCCTGTGAAGCACCTGAAGGGTTAATAAACTTCTTGAAAGTGGTTTTGAGCACCTTGAGGGGTGCAGTTTTTAGAATGGTGTGACTTTTGGGTATCTTCTATCATATAGACCCCTCAAAGTGACTTCACATATGATGTGGTCGCTAGCAAAAATTGTTTTGTAAAATTTTTTGGGAAAAATAAAAAATCGCTGATCAACTTTTAACCTTTCGGACCTTTGGTTCCAAAATTGTGCTGATGTAAAGCAGACATGTGGGAAATGTTACTTATTAACTATTTTGTGTGACATAACTCTGTGATTTAAAGGCATGAAAATTCAAATTGGGAAAATTGGGACATTTTCAACATTTCCTCCAAGTTTCCATTTTCTTCACAAATAAACGCAAGTCATACCTAATAAATTTTACCGCTATCATGAAGTACAATATGTCATGAAAAAAAATTCTCAGAATCAGTGGGACCCATTGAAGCGTTCCAGAGTTATTACCTCATAAAGTGACAGTGGTCAGAATTGTAAAAATTGTCCTGGTCATTAATGTGCAAACCACCTTGGGGGGTAAAGGAGTTAAAAAATGAAACATTTTTTTTTAAAAAATGGAACTTTAGAATTGCCATTTTTCGGTTTGTCACATTTTCCTGCTCTATGTATAGAGAGCAGCAGCTATAACCTCACCCCCGGCCTTGACTAACAACAGCCTCTAAATCTGAACTGCTGTCAGTCTGTGCCGGGGGCACAGTTATAGCCGCTACTCACTAAACACAGAGCGGTGACTGAAACCACCCCGGCATTTCCCCTATAACTGAAACACGAATGCTGCTAGGAGAAAAAAAGTTCATTTTCTCCCAGCAGTGGGGGGTCTAAGTGCCACTGCTGAGCAGGCTCAATGTGACACTGTAGGGTGTGGACGTACGGCGCCATAAGCCGGGCTTACCCTTGAGTGGTGCGACTAGGCGATCACCTGGTATTCACTAGAGGTGGTGAGGATAGGCTTGGCCACAGGTAGTTGCCAGGAGTCACTCCAGGGCAGTCCCAGGGCCTGCGGCAGCTGACTCATGGGCCAGGGCAGGTATGCAAGGTACAGAAGGGCGTGACAAGCATGTTCAGATGGGCAGGCAGCACGGGTTCACTATACAAGCCAGGATCAGAAGTGCAAAGATCAGAATAGATGAGTAGACAAGCCGGGTCATTAACAGAGGAGACTAAACAAAGGTACACCTTGCCAGGAAGCTAGAGACAAATGCAACTAGAACCTAAGCTCAGGCAAGGTGTGAAAGCCGGCACTGCCTGTTGTAGCACTTGCTGGCTAGGGATTGGCCAGGGAAGCCAATCTCTGGAGGACCCACAGGGGTTAAATTCCTGCATAATCTGGCCTCGCCTCCCTATAGCCAGGTGGAGATTTACCAGCAAGAGGAGGTTGTAGCAATGCTGGAATGTTGCAAGAGGCTGTACAGCAAAACGGCCTAACACTGGGAGGAGCAGCGCGGTGACCATAGTGTGTAAGACGGCCCTTCCCAACTGTACAAGTCACCGGCATGACATTCAGAACACCATTAACCTTCATATTAACTCCCTATCTGCAGGTTAATAGTGGTTTTACACATTACAGGTTCCCTTTAAAGGGGTTTATGGGAATATTTAATTTTTTGCTAATAGGGCTAAGATCTGACAGGCATGCTAACTACCTGTCTATTCTGCCCAAGGCCAGCCAGGAGTGGTCATTGACCACTCCTGCCAGCGATTCAGCAGTTACACATTAACACAACAGCTCTTTCTCTTCCGGACTGCTCTGTTGATGGGATGTGACTGCCAACGTGATGCTGATTGACAGCCGGCTCCCTGCAGTTAGGCCGCAGAGAGCTGGCTGTCAATAAACATAACATCGGCAGTCACATCCCATCAACAGAGAAGATTAGAAGAGAAGCCTCTGTTCTGTCAATGTGATGTCCCTGGAAACCACAGAATTGCTGGCAGGAGCAGTCTGTGACCGCTCTGTGCTGGCAGAGATTGGTGCCGGGCACAACAGGCAGGTAGTTAGCAACTACAGTACCTGCCTGTTAGTTCTTAACACCATAGGAAAAAAATAGTCCTGGATAACCACTTTCATAATATCATCAAGAGCTCAGTCAAGATGTAAAAAAGTAAAAATAAGTTACAGGTCTTCAAAAATGGCTACCTACACAAACAAATTTTTTTACACACTTCAAAATTTTATTTCACCATTAAAATAATTTTATTAAATTTATTCAAGTTTGATATCGCTGGAATCATACGGACCTGGAGAACCCCAACCAAACAAACTATGGCTGAAATCCTTTTTTTTTGCAATTTCTTCCCGTTTGGAATACTACAACTCGGCCTACGGAAAAAAAAATAGAAAAGCTACGGCTCTTGGAACAAGGGGAGGAAACAAAAATTGACCGGTTCTTAAACGAAGCCTGTCACTAAATTCATGCTGCCCGAAACCCCTGATTCAGAACCCGGCTGCAGGAGAGCACGCAGGTTTGTCTTTTGCTGAAACGCTGGGGATCCAGCAGGGATCTATAGGGGAGATCTGACTAGCAATCATGCAGCCAGGCTCTGATTCAGCTAGTCGCAAGTTCCATTTAAGGGGTTAAAAAAGTTGCCAAATTTTTTTTTAAAAAAAAAACAACAAAATTAAAATGAAATTTGCGCTGAAACTGATTTTTTTTTTATGGAAACGCATTAATGCAAATTAGATAAAATGACTTTTCCCAGTTATAATTGGTCTGAAATGAGGTGGAAGGAACAGAAAGACAATTAACTCTTTTTTCTCAGCGGCGGTTCGGTTGTTGCAGTGCAGGATGGTTGGAGGTTGTCAGCGCTGCTGGGCAGAATTACTAAACGCACATACAAGGGGCTTTTTTATCTTATTTTTCAATTAACCTCCATGTTTTAACTTCATAACAATAATAAAGCCGGTGCCAAATCATCTCACAAAAAATAAAGAAATAAAAAATGCCCCCCCCCCGTATCCGTTTGCTGTCGTTATTTCTCAGCTTCATAAATCCATTATTTTAGACGTGAAGCAAGGGGATGTAAATTTCAGATTACAAGCGGATGACACCAGCGCCTGATCCCTTCATAGAGAATTTCACTGACAGGGAAGAAAAAAATTGGATTTGTTTAGCTCTGTGTCTGATATCAAACTGCCCATTATATTCATCTGCCCCAAGGTCGGGGAAGCTACTTATGTATGAAATGGGAAAAAAATCAATTCACTAATTGTTAATTACACTAGTAGGCTGTTCATTAATTATTAACTATTGCTTATTATTTTATTGCTATTTTACATAATTATTTGTTTTATTACATATTATTATTTGTACTATATTATTATCATCATTAATAGTATTATTATTATTATTGTTATTATTATTATCTGTACTATTTTATTATTTTTTATTTTTATTGTTATTATTATCATTAGTAGTAGTACTATTTTACTATGTATACTATTTTATCTTTATCTGTACTATATTATTATTATTATTATTATTAATAATAATAAAATAGTACTAATAATAGTACTAATAATAATAAAATAGTACAGATAATAATAACAAAATACTAATAATAATAATAAATTTAATAATAAATAATAAAATAGTATAAACAATAATAATTAAATAGAACATATAATGATAACAATAATAAAAAAAGTGATAATAATCAAATAATAATAATAATAATCATAATAATATATGGTATTAATAATAACATTAATAATGATAATAATACAAATTATAATAATAATAATAATAATTCTACATATTTTATTTTAAAAAATATATTACACTGTGCCTGTACCTTCAAACAGCCTGGTGTCATCTCATAGACAATAGATCATATTTATCATCATTCTAGGTAATAGGGAAGAGAAAAATGCAGAACCTATAGTGCTGGCAGAACGCCGATGAAGTGGAACAGTGTAGACAGTATGAGAATATGCAGTTCTTGGTTATATTAGAGAGCAGAACAGCAGTTTGTGGAAGAGGATGGAAGCAACAACATGGTTTTCTGCAAGCTTAAAAAAAAATAACCAGTACAAAAATGTTAGGCTATTTTAAATAATAATAAAAAAATATTGACCATATACTTAAATAAAGAAATCCGTGCCCCTTCCTCAGGTGGAAAGCTGCATCTGCATGCACAAAGGAGTTAATTGATACTGTGAATAGTGAATCCTTCGCTTCTTACTGTAACATTCCAGAATTCTATGATTCCATGATACAAAGTGTTTCTTATTCCTATTCATCGAGAGTCTGTAACTTTCCGAACTTTACCGCAATGCATCTGTTCCATAAAGCGGAGCCGCTCTTCCAGCGGGAGCCTGGTAAAGGACACGCTGTAATCGTCATGCATCTCGATCCTTATTTATGGTCCTGTTGTATCAGAGTGAACTTTACATCTGTGATCAGAATTAGAGGTCAGCGTTATCTCACTCTTTCCTATTTCGCTTAATGTTACAATACTTCACTGCACTTTAAATCGACCTAAA
>JARQOD010000006.1:7570152-7637501 GCA_033576555.1 Oophaga sylvatica
ATGACAAACGGTAAGAACCTGTTCACACAAGGAGGTGCAGTACGGATACAGGCAGGAAGGAGTAGAGAATGAAGGAAAGGTTTGGACCTGTTCACACAGGAGAAGAACCGCAAGGCTGCGGAGAAGGCTGGAGAGCAGCAAGAGGTTTCAGCAGCAGCAGAACCAGAACCAAGCAGAATCGCAAGAGTACGGAGCAGAGACAGAGCCTAAAGAGTACAGAGCAGGCAGAGTCGCAAAGAGAGCGGAGCATGAACAGAGCCACAAGAGTGCGGAACACAAGCAGACAGGGAGGACCCAAGGAAAAACACAGTAGGGAAAGAAAGCCAAAGACAAGGAGACAATAGGACAGAGTTCGGACAGGGTAACAGTACAAGACAGGGACAATACCAGGACACAGGGACCATAGAACACACAGGTACAAAGCAAAGCTAGAACAAAGACACAGAGACCAGGAAATTACTGCCTCCTGGAGGGCAGACAGAGAAGTACCAAGACAAAGCTAGGAGTAGAGCCTCCAGAGAAGGAGGAACACAGTGCAAGACCTGGCAGCTCAGTAGCAAGTTACTGAGTTAACACATTGCACAGGCAAGTTCCACTGGGTGGAGCTGCCCTAAATACTAGAGGCCTCTTGGTTATTGGTCAGGGACACTGTCATGTGTGCATTGCCACGAAGATCGTCGCGGTTGCACATTTTGACTTCTCACAGCTGAGCTGCTGTTTCTTTGTGTTTGGCAGCTAGGGAGTTAATTCTGTCGGGTGCTCGGTGCTGGGACTGGGTGCAGTTTCTCCCGGCTGCAATTGATTATTTGTTGATTGGTTTCCTTTAAATTCCTGGTTGTCTGCTTGGGGAGTTGCCAGTGAAACCTTCATGCAGACCACAGAAAAGGAATGAATCTGTATAGACTTTAAGTTGTGAGCTCCTTAGTTGTTCTAAGCTCAACTTGGTTAGAGTTTATTTCCCAGAACCATTTCCTTTGGTGTTTGAGTGTGTATGCAAGCGAGTGCTACCTGTCTGTCTTATATGTCTAATCTGTGTATTTTGCTAAGATCAGCCCATATCCCTTTGGTGGTAGTCAGGATCCTTCTTAGGACTGATTACAGGGTTCAGGGTCTGATAGGAACAGGGTTGGTTGGAGACTTGGACCTCTGAACCATTATCATTTACCTCCAAGGTGAGGGATTAGTTAGGCCCCCAGTTTGGGGTCAGGTTAGATTTGGTCCACCTCTTCCGGGTTTCAAGCTCATCAAGTCCTCAAGATTAACCCTGAGTTCAGCAGATATCGTGTCAGGTAAATCTATTCTATACTTACATGCTGATGTTGCTATACTAGTTGTTGTATAGAGTGTTGTTCTGTATTAATAGTTTACTGACATTGTATAATATATTAGACAGCGTGACTTTTTTCACTGGCCATAAAAATTATCTCCAGTTACCATGGATCCAGTAGCCCAGCTGGCTCTGCAGTTGCAGGGATTATCCATGGAGCTGACGGACATTAAGTCCAAAGTTTTGTCTTCCCTGGAGCAAACCAGAGTTGAACCTAAGGTTGCTCTCCCGGACAGGTTCACTGGTGGGCGAGACAAATTTTTCACCTTCCGGGAGGCATGTAAATTGTATTTTCGGCTTCGGCCTCGATCATCAGGGAGTGAGGAGCAGAGAGTGGGAATTGTATCTCACTTCTGCAAGGGGACCCTCAATCCTGGGCATTTTCCCTTCCTCGGGATCCCCGGCTCTACTGTCTGTAGATCAATTTTTTATGCCCTGGGATTGGTATATGATGACCCAGATCGGGTCTTCTTGCTGAGACAAAATTACGTAAGATACAGCAGGGAGATCGTCCGGCAGAGGAATTTGCCTTCTGAGTTTCGTAGATGGGCCACAGTTACTCAGTGGAATGACCCAGCTCTTAGGAGCAGTTTTGTCATGGGCTTTCTGATAAATTAAAAGACGTTTTGGCTCAGTATGAGTCTCCTCCTTCTCTGGAGGCTGCTATGGCCTTAGTATCTGTACTGATAGACGGCTTCGGGAGAGGGGTGAGGTAACCCCACTCCCTGTTGTTTCTCCACCTACCACTAAAGTCCCTTTATGTTGAGGTTCCCCTTGTCTGTTCGGATGAGCCTATGCAGTTGGGAGGGACATATTTCGTAGGAGGGGATTGGCGGTACGCCGCAGGACTAGAAGATGTTTTTTCTGCGGGAAGAGGGACATTTTGTTGGAGAATGTCCATCCCGTGCCTTGTTGAGCCAAAAGTCGCGGAAAACTGTTAATCCCAGGTTGTGTGGTGGACGACAACCTGGGAGTATGATTTCATCCGCCAGTTCTTCTCGTTCCTTGTACCAGTGGAGGTGGTAGTTGGTACGAGAGTGGAGAGATTGTCTGTTTCTTCTTGATAGTGGTTCCGGGGCTAATCTGGTTGACATTAGTTTTGCTCAGGCTCAAGGTATGTGTAAGGGTCTGGTAGGTGAAACCACTGAGCTTTATTATTCAAGACAGTATCTTGGAAGAGAGCAGGTGGCGCCCGGGGATACGGACAGGAATTTTACGGGAAGTGACCAGGGCAGTCTCTGGGTAGGCAGGTTGTCACGGCAAGTGACCAGGGCAGTCTCTGGGTAGGCAGGTTGTACGGCAAGTGACCAGGGCAGTTTTGAATAGACAGGCTTATACGACCTGAGATGTTGGAGCCTCCTGGTAGGCTGCAGTCTGATGGCAGATGATCGCTCCCAAGCGAGCAGGCAGGAGTCTCTGGAGTAGCGGTGATCACTGCTGGAGATGTCCGAACCTTCGGATAAAGCTGCGTCGGATGGAGATGATCGCTCCCAAGTGAGCAGGCAAGAGTCTCTGAAGTAGCTGGTGATCACTGCTGATGAAGTCCGAACCCTCGGATAGAGCTGCAGTCGGGGTGGCAGATGATCGCTCCCAAGTGAGCAGGCAAGAGTCTCTGTAATCGCCGAGGATCACTGCAGGTGATGTCCGAACCTCCGGGGAGGGCTGCAGTCAGATGGCAGACAGCAAACAGACGGGTAACAGGCAGGCAACTGGAAACAGGAGCTGAGGGGCTGAAGCAGAGTTATACAGTGCAACAACAACATTGCTCGGGCACCTCCATTAAGGAGGAAGCCTTAATATAGGGTGAAGTCCTCCGCATTGGCCGGAGACTAATTTGGAAAATGCCGCGCGGCTCCTTTAAGAGCGGGGGAGGGCGCGGGTGCGCGCCCTAAGTCCAGCAGCAGGGAAGGAGCGCGCGGGCCCAGCAGGACGGAAGGAGGACGCCGAGGATGCTGAGGGCGCTGAGGACGCTGGGGGCGCCAAGGACGCTGGGGGCGCTGAGGAGCAGAGCGCTGGTAAGGGGAACGGCGTCCCTCCCTGACGAGGGCCGGGACCCCGATGCTACAGTCCCCCCCCTCTAGGCCCCCCCTCTTTAGGCCAGAAAGAAATTTAGCTAGGATGAGAGGGGCATGGATGTTCTCCGAGGCTCCCACGTTCTCTCCTCAGGACCAAAACCCCTTCCAATCCACCAAAAAATAAGTCTTTTCTTCCTACCCTTTTTGTGGCCAGAATGTTCTCTACCTCAAATTCATCATCAGCAGACACTGGAGCAGGAGGTGTACCTGTAGACTTGAAAAAAGAGTAAGTACCACAGGTTTGAGGAGGGGACACATGAAAAGAGTAGGAATTCGCAAATTGGCGGGAGTTTCAGTTTATAGGACACTGGGTTGATCTGCCTGATGACCTCAAAAGGACCGATAAACCGAGGACCTAACTTGTAGGAAGGAATTTTGAGCCGAACATATTTGGACGAAAGCCAGACTTTGTCCCCAGGACGGAATTGAGGAGGATCCAGACGTTTCTTGTCAGCATGTCTTTTCATGCGCTCAGATGACTGAATGATGTGGACCGGGGTACTCTCCAGATGGGGAGAATTCCTCTAACCAGAGATTCCGCAGCTGGATTGTCCACAGAGATGGAAACGGGGACAGGAATCCGAGGGTGCTGCCCGAAGACTATAAAAAACGGAGGACTTGGTGACGATTCGCTCTCGTGATTATTGTAAGAGAATTCGGCCCAAGGCAGGAGCTCCACCCAATCAGAATGATGAGCATTAACGAAGTGTCGGAGATAGCTGGTCAGATTCTGATTTATTCGCTCAAACTTGTCCATTGGACTGTGGGTGGTAAGCGGGGGGAGAAATCCAAGGTGACGTCTAGTAACTTACAGTAGCTCTCCAGAAACGTGAAGTGAACTGTACCCCACGATTCTGACACAATGTGACGAGGCAAACCATGGAGACGGAAGATGTGGCGGATAAAGTCTTTAGCCAACTCGGGTGCAGATGGAAGACCTGGCAGAGAATGAAGTGAGCCATCTTGGAAAAGCGGTCAGCGACCACCCAAATGACGTACAAACCGGCAGAGAGGGGCAGATCCGTAATGAAGTCCATGGCTATATGTTGCCAGGGAGCAGCGGGTACAGGAAGCGGAGAAGACGGCCGGCAGGCAGGTGTCTCGGAACTTTGTTGCGGGCACAGGAGACACAGGCAGAAACAAAGTCTATTACGTCTTTGTGCAGGGTAGGCCACCAATAATGCGGGTAATGAGTTGGAGGGTCTTTTTCTGACCAGCGTGGCCAGCGAGTTAGACGAATGACCCCAATGTAGAATTCTCTTTTCCCATCAGTCTCTGATACGAACGTCTTACCAGGAGGGAGACGGTTTTTGACTCACGGGAGCCACCTGCATCACTCTGGGCGGGATTGATGATATGTTTAGGCTCATCTTCGAGATCCGACACCAGGAAGGACCGGGGACAAGGCATCCACCTTGATGTTTTTTGTCAGCCGGGAAAATGCAAGAGAAATCAAAACGGGCAAAAAACAAGGACAAACCGGGCTTGGCGAGGGTTAAGTCTCTGAGCATGCTGAAGGTAAGACAGATTTTTGTGGTCCGTGTGATGATTACCGGATGAAGAGCCCCTCGAGTAGGTAACGCCACTCCTCCAATGCCAATTTAATGGCCAATAACTCTCGATCTCCTATGGAGTAGTTGCGCTCGGAGGAGGAGAAGAGTTTGGAGAAGAAACCACAGGAAACCATCTTCCCGGATGAAGTTTTTGGGTAAGTACCGCTCCGGCTCCAGCAGAGGAAGCGTCCACCTCCAGGAAGAACTGCTTTTTGCCGTCCGGGCGATGCAGCACTGGGGGCGGAAGAGAAGGCTTGTTTCAAGGAAAGAAAGGCCTCCTCTGCTTCGGGCGTCCACTGTTTGGGGTTAGCATCCTTGCGGGTGAGCGCTGAGATTGGAGCAGTCCTGGGAAAGAAGTGCGGTATGAAGAGACGGTAATAGTTAGCGAATCCCAGGAACGCTGAAAGGCCTTCAACCCTCTGGCGGGGCCACTTCTCGATGGCAGACAGTTTCTCCCGGATCCCTTCGTACGCCTGTCTGAGAGATAATGTAGCCCAGAAACGGAAGCGAGGTTGCTCAAAGAGGCACTTCTCTATTTGGCGAAGAGGTGATTCTGCCTGAGCCTGAGCAGAACCTGACGAACATCCCTCCGGTGAGACTGGAGATCCGGAGAGAAGACCAAGATGTCGTCAAGGTACACCACAACGCAGGAGTAGAGGAGGTCCCGGAAGTTGTAATTGACCCAATCCTGAAAGACTGCTGGAGCATTACAGAGACCAAAGGGCATAACCAGATACTCGTTGTGGCCATCCCGGGTGTTGAATGCCGTCTTCCATTCATCTCCTCGACGGTACGAACCAGGTTGTATGCTCCACGAAGATCCAGTTTAGTGAAGACTCTAGCCCCCCTAAGACGATTTAACAACTTCGGAATGGCGGAGAGGGTACTTATTTCTTCACCGTGATCAAATTTAGGCCTCTGTAGTCATACAGGGACGGAGAGATCCGTCTTTCTTTTTTACAAAAAAGAAACCTGCTCCCGCGGGGGAGGTAGATTTACGGATGAATCCTTTCGCTAAATTCTCCTCGATATATTCTGACATCGACCTGGTCTCTGCAGCGGACAATGGGTAAATACGCCCACGGGGAGGCGTAGTACCGGGGTAGCAGGTCGATCGGGCAATCATATGGTCTGTGCGGGGGTAATGTCTCTGTTCCTTTTTATTAAAGACATCAGCGAATGGGCCAATATGGAATCGGGAGTCAGGGTTGATTAGCAGGTGTAGGAGAAGACGGACGGGATGGACAGGCACCGACACGTTTTATGACAGTCCTGTCCCCAGCGAAGAATCTCTCCTTCTGCCAGTCGAGCACGGGTGCATGTTTTTGGAGCCAAGGCAGACCTAGTAAGAAAGCATGAGGAGTCCAGGTAAAACATGAAACGAGATGCTTCAGAATGCAACATTCCCACCTGCAGGGTTATGGCTTCGGTGATAAGTTGGATGGGACGAGGTAGGAGACCCCCATCCACAGCAGCAACAGATACTGGTTCAACCAGAGGTTTGGTGGGAATGCGATACTTCTCTACTAGAGCCTGTGAAACAAGATTCCCAGCTGCTCCAGAATCAAGTTGGGCCAGTTCGAAGTAACGGTTCTTACCGATGAGAATAGAGACAGACAGCAGCAGAGATGAAGAGGATTTATTCTGGTCTAGGTGGACCTCTCCGAGCGAACCTAGACACAGGCGTTTCCCGACCTCTCCGGACAGGTACGGAACCAGTGCTCCTTACTGCCACAGTAGAAGCAACTCCTCTCGGCACGGCGTGAGTCCTGACGGGCTTTGACCATCTTGGTCTGGTCGACCTGCATAGGCTCAGCAGCGTGCATCTGGGGAGAAACGGAAGGGATTATAGGTCTCTGAAACGAGGGTGCAAGACGAGGAAACCCTCTCTCACGGGTGACCTCTTTGGCACGTTCCTGGAACCGTAGATCAATTCGATTGGCAAGATTTATTAAATCATCAAGGGAGGTTGGAATGTCCCGACCGGCAAGTTCATCTTTAATACGGCCGGACAGACCCTCTGTCAAGATCCCGTCTGGGTTGGAGCCGATGTTACTGCAAACACTAGGGAAGCAGAGGCAGGTAGCGTAGTCAGATGGCAGCCGGAGGTCGGTACACAGGAAAGCAGTGTTTGTAGCAATGGATCAGGCGGAGAGCGTAGTCAGAAGGCAGCCGGAGGTCGGTACACAGGAAAGGCAGTTTGGTAACAGAGGAGCAGGCAGATAACGTAGTCAGGTGGCAGCCGGAGGTCGGTACACAGGAGAGCAGTGTTTGTAGCAATGGATCAGGCGGAGAGCGTAGTCAGAAGCAGGCCGAGGTCGGTTCACAGGAGAGCAGTGTTTGTAGCAATGGATCAGGCGGAGAGCGTAGTCAGAAGGCAGGCCGAGGTCGGTTCACAGGAGAGCAGTGTTTGTAGCAATGGATCAGCAGGAAACGCTTGACTAAAGGCTTGGAGCTCAATAATCTCGCAATGACACACCCACAGGGCCAGGTTTATATAGGGTGTGTATTGGCAATCAGAGGCCCAATCAAGAGAGCACTAGGTGTAGCCAATCAGGAAGAACAGTCAATGGTATCTGGATTCAGCAAGGAACTTTGCAGCCAGCAGAATAGCTCAGATGGTAGAGCTGCTGGCCAGTGGACAAGAGGTACTGAGTTCGACTCCTGACAGTACTCCCCTCCTTCCAGGATGGCCTCTGGACATCTCAGGAGCTGGCTTATCCGGGTACCTCTGATGAAAGGCTCTTGTTAGTCTAGGAGCATGGACGTTGTCCCTTGGTTCCCATGAATTTTCCTCTGGTCCGTAACCCTTCCACTGCACCAGATACTGCAGTTTACCTCTGAATTTTCGGGAGTCCAGAATCTTATCCACAATGTATTCTTCTTCACCACGGATCCTTTCTGGTGGAGGAGGTGGCTGAATTCTTCCTGGAAACGGGTTTTCACAGAAGGGTTTGAGCAAGGATATGTGAAACACTGGATGAATCTTTAGATTGTTGGGAAGTTTTAAACGAAAAGCAACCTGGTTAATTTTTGCAGAAATTTGAAAAGGTCCAATGAATTTCTGACCCAATTTGGAGGATGGCACATGTGTCTTAAGGTTTTTAGTGGACAGCCAAACTTTGTCTCCAACCTGAAGAGCAGGGGGCACTCTCCGATGTTTATCTGCTGCTTCCTTATATTCTTCCTGGGTCTTGAGCAATATCTCTGATAATTCCTTCTGGGATTCCTGTAATTTTGTAAGCCTGTCATTAACAGCAGGAATGGGAGTGTTCACTGGCAGATTAGGGATAAATACTGGATGTACTCCATAATTAGCAAAAAATGGGGTTTGAGATGTAGCGCTATGTATGGAGTTGTTGTAGGCAAACTCTGCTGTTGGTAAATAGTCCACCCAGTCATCCTGAAGATAGGAAATGAAGCAACGGAGGTATTGCTCCAAAGTCTGGTTCGTTCTCTCCGTCTGGCCATTGGACTGAGGATGGAAAGCGGTAGAAAGATTCACCGTGACTCCCAAGGCTGTACAGAAACTCTTCCAAAATTTTGATGTAAACTGAACGCCTCTGTCAGACACCACGCTGTCAGGAATTCCATGTAACCTGAATACCTCTTTGATCATCAGTTCTGCAGTTTTTTCAGCAGTAGGAATTCCTTCAGTTGGAATAAAGTGGGCCATTTTTGTGAGTCGGTCCACTATGACAAGGATGACGGTCATCTGTTTGGAAGGGGGTAGTTCCACAATAAAATCCATGGAAATAGATCCCCAAGGCCTGGATGGAACTGGGAGTGGTTGTAAGAGTCCTAGAGGAGACGATCGTGGGGTCTTGTTTTCGTGCGCATGTTAAACAGGTTGAAACATATTTCCTCACGTCCTTCCTACAATTAGGCCACCAAAAGAAACGAAGTAGTAAGTCTTGTGTTTTTGCAACTCCAGGATGTCCTGCCAGTTTAGAATCATGGACACTTTTGAGGACTTCAAGGCGAGAAGATTCAGGTACATATATTTGGTGTTTCTGCATCCAAAACCCCTCTTTGAATGAAAGATCGACGTCTTCCGAAGGATGATTAAGGAAAGAGTCCTCTTGATATCCATCTTTAATTCTATTACCTAGTCCTCTAGAGTGCAATATTCCCAAAAAATTTTTAGGGCCTAGAATTGTATCATCATTACTAGACCTCTCCTGAGGTTCCGAACACATCCTGGACAGGGCGTCAGCCTTGCCATTTCTTGAACCAGGCCGGTAAGAGATTATAAAATTGAATCTTGAGAAAAATAAGGCCCATCGTGCTTGTCTTGCAGACAATCTTTTTGCTGTACGGAGGAATTCAAGATTCTTGTGGTCCGTGAGAACAGTCACAGGGTGATTGGCACCTTCCAGAAGATGTCTCCACTCGGAGAAGGCAACTTTAATGGCTAACAGTTCTTTATTACCAATGTCGTAGTTCTTTTCTGCAGATGACATGGTGTGGGAAAGAAACGCACATGGGTGAAGTTGCATCTTGTCCCCAACTCGCTGAGACAGAATGGCTCCCACTGCAGAGTCCGAGGCGTCCACTTCGACAGTAAATGGCAATTCAGGATTTGGGTGTACTAACAATGGAGCAGACGTAAAAAGAGTTTTCAACTTGTCAAAAGCCTCCTGTGCCTCCGGAGACCAGAAAAATGCTTTGGTCTTTTTTGTTAGTGTAGTAATTGGTAGTATGATCCGTGAAAAGTTCTTTATAAATTTTCGGTAAAAATTTGCAAATCCTATGAAACGCTGGACGTCTTTTAAATTTCTTGGAACAGGCCAGTCCACTACAGCATTGATTTTGCCGGGATCCATGCTCAGACCTTCTGGGGAGATGATATATCCCAGAAATTGGATACTGGTTTGTTCAAACTCACATTTTTCAAGTTTAATGTAGAGATGGTTCTCCTGTAGTCGTTCCAAGACTAACTGGACGTGCCTGCGATGCTCTTCCAAGGTGTCTGAAAATATAAGAATGTCATCGAGATAAGCCACAACGAATTGGTCCAAGAAATCTCGAAATACATCATTAATAAAATGTTGAAAGGTGGCTGGGGCATTGCTAAGGCCAAAGGTCATAACAAGAGATTCAAAATGTCCATATCTCGTTCTGAAGGCGGTCTTCCACTCATCTCCTGGGCGAATCCGTATGAGGTTGTAAGCCCCTCTAAGATCCAGCTTCGTAAAGATTTTCGCAGAACGGAGTCTCTCAAATAGTTCAGGAATCAAGGGTAGCGGGTAGCGATTCTTGACAGTGATATTATTCATCTCTCTGTAGTCAATACATGGCCGCAGAGTGGAGTCTTTCTTTTCAACAAAGAACAGGGGTGCCCCAGCTGGAGATGTGGAAGGTCGAATAAAGCCTTTCTCTAAATTTTCATCCAGGAACTTTCTTAATACCTTCAATTCAGGTTCGGAAAGATTGTAAATCCGTCCAAATGGAATGGTTGCTCCTGGCAGCAATTCAATGGGACAGTCGTAAGGACGGTGAGGAGGTAATTGATCTGCTTTCTTCTTACTGCAGACATCAGAGAACTGCTGATATTGAGGTGGTAGTTTCTCTTCCTTCTCATGCGAAATCTCAGAGATTTGGACTTGTTGGAGAACAGGGGGTTCCTTATGACAATTATTCTTACAGTAGTCAGATGGAAAGGTGATGGTCCTTGATGCCCAGTTGATAGAAGGGTTATGGACTGAAAACCAGGGGATCCCTAGAATAACCGGAAATTTCGGAGATGAAATAAGGTGGAAACTGACAGCTTCATGATGATCCGGGTCGATACAAATCTCCAGTTCGATTGTCTCATGCGTGACAGGTCCAGAAGACAAAGGTGATCCATCCACAGTTTCCATTTCAATTGGTGTGGATTTGGTCCTACTGGAAATATTATTATCACGTGTAAATTTTAAGTCCATAAAATTTCCTCCTGCTCCCGAATCCAACAGGGCAGAGCATTGTATTTTTTGGGTGCCCATTACAACCTGAATGGGGATTACAAAATGAGATGATGTGGTATGTATTTTGTCTATTTCTGGCGTTACTGATGAGATAGTCTGCAAGATGGAATCCGACTGCTGAGAAAGGTCCGTATTGCTGGCAGACCTGTTGTTGGTAAAGGCTATAGTCCTTTTGTTAGGACAGTTGATGGCATAGTGTCCAGGGTCCCCACAATAGAGGCAGAGATGTTCTGCACGTCGCCTCTCCTTCTCCTGTGCAGAGAGTGGTCTTCGGATGACGTCGATCTGCATCGGTTCAGACACAACTTGCGTCTTTTCTTGGTGGTCTGATGCTGAAAATGAGAAGCCAGGGCTATTCCCAAGTGCTCGCAGTCTCTCCTTTCTCCTTTCAGTAAGTCTCTGGTCAATCCGGATACATAGTTGAATAAAGTCCTCCAACTGGTCAGGGGTCTCAACCCTGGCAAGCTCGTCTTTCACTGGTTCTGATAACCCTCGTCGAAATTGACTTCTCTGGGCCGCTGGATTCCAGGTGGTGTCGGCCACCCAGCGACGGAACTCCGATGTATATTCCGCAACAGAGCGACGTCCTTGGCGCAAATTATGTAATTTGGTTTCTGCTGTGGCACAGTGGTTTGGGTCATCAAAAACTTGATTCATAGCTGCGGTGAAGGCTTCCAGGTCATTAAGGAGGTCATAGTCCTTTTCTACATAAGGTGAAGCCCAAGCAAGAGCTTCATCCGTCAGGAGATTTATCATGAAAAAAACTTTCTTCCTCTCACTGGTAAAGGGAGCAGGTTGCATCTGGAAGTATATGCGGCATTGATTGAGGAATCCTCGGTACTGCTTGCGATCCCCACTGAACTTTGCAGGCAGCGGCAGCCGCGCGTTTGATTCGGACCCTGAATTGCGCACGTCCAGAAGTTGTTTTTGTAGCTCAATTACTTCCTGTTGTATCGCCGTGAAATCAGTTTGTAACTTGGCATATTTTCCTTGAGAGTCAGTACAAAAACTTTGAAGCTCCGTAACTTGCCGTCTCAGGGTGTTCACAGCGGACTCCATTTTGGCGCGAGATTATTCTGTCAAGATCCCGTCTGGGTTGGAGCCGATGTTACTGCAAACACTAGGGGAAGCAGAGGCAGGTAGCGTAGTCAGATGGCAGCCGGAGGTCGGTACACAGGAAAGCAGTGTTTGTAGCAATGGATCAGGCGGAGAGCGTAGTCAGAAGGCAGCCGGAGGTCGGTACACAGGAAAGGCAGTTCGGTAACAGAGGAGCAGGCAGATAACGTAGTCAGGTGGCAGCCGGAGGTCGGTACACAGGAGAGCAGTGTTTGTAGCAATGGATCAGGCGGAGAGCGTAGTCAGAAGGCAGGCCGAGGTCGGTTCACAGGAGAGCAGTGTTTGTAGCAATGGATCAGGCGGAGAGCGTAGTCAGAAGGCAGGCCGAGGTCGGTTCACAGGAGAGCAGTGTTTGTAGCAATGGATCAGCAGGAAACGCTTGACTAAAGGCTTGGAGCTCAATAATCTCGCAATGACACACCCACAGGGCCAGGTTTATATAGGGTGTGTAATTGGCAATCAGAGGCCCAATCAAGAGAGCACTAGGTGTAGCCAATCAGGAAGAACAGTCAATGGTATCTGGATTCAGCAAGGAACTTTGCAGCCAGCAGAATAGCTCAGATGGTAGAGCTGCTGGCCAGTGGACAAGAGGTACTGAGTTCGACTCCTGACACCCTCCCAGAAGACCGAAATCAGGGCGTTATTGTCCCAAGCCAACTCTGAGGCTAGAGTATGGAACCGTATGGCATATTGACCAACGGTGAGACTCTCCTGACGGAGACGCAACAGAGATGATGCAGAGGAGGTCTTCCGTCCAGGTTCGTCGAATACCTTCCGGAAGGCCGAGAGAAAAGCAGGCAGGTCAGATACCAGAGGATCTTCTCTCTCCCAGAGAGGATTAAGCCAGGCCAGAGCCTCTCCGGTGAGATGGGACATGATGAAGGCAATTTTGGCCCGGTCAGAGTTAAACTGGTGTGCCAGGAGTTCGAAATGCAGGGTGCACTGGTTAATAAAACCACGAGCCAGAGCAGGGTCGCCTCCAAACCTAGGAGGAGCTGAAAGTCGGGGTCCGGGAATGGAAACCACGGAATTGGGAAGCAGCGAGGCTGCCGGATTGTGAGTCATGGCTCCAGCGGTGGTTGCTGGTGATGAATTCAGAGTGTCCAGGCGGGAATTGACGTTCCGCAGGTGACCCAGGATGGCCTCCTGTTGCGACCTCTGGCGAGATAGTTCATGACACAATTCCGGGAGTGAAGGGGTTTGGGTGCCACCCATGGCCCGAGCAAACTGTAACGGGTCTGGTAGGTGAAACCACTGAGCTTTATTATACAAGACAGTATACTTGTAAGAGAGCAGGTGGCGCCCGGGGAATACGGACAGGAATTCACGGGAAGTGACCAGGGCAGTCTCTGGGTAGGCAGGTTGTCACGGCAAGTGACCAGGGCAGTCTCTGGGTAGGCAGGTTGTCACGGCAAGTGACCAGGGCAGTTTCTGAATAGACAGGCTTATACGACCTGAGATGTTGGAGCCTCCTGGTAGGCTGCAGTCTGATGGCAGATGATCGCTCCCAAGCGAGCAGGCAGGAGTCTCTGGAGTAGCCGGTGATCACTGCTGGAGATGTCCGAACCTTCGGATAAAGCTGCAGTCGGATGGCAGATGATCGCTCCCAAGTGAGCAGGCAAGAGTCTCTGAAGTAGCCGGTGATCACTGCTGATGAAGTCCGAACCTTCGGATAGAGCTGCAGTCGGATGGCAGATGATCGCTCCCAAGTGAGCAGGCAAGAGTCTCTGTAATCGCCGGGGATCACTGCAGGTGATGTCCGAACCTCCGGGGAGGGCTGCAGTCAGATGGCAGACAGCAAACAGACGGGTAACAGGCAGGCAACTGGAAACAGGAGCTGAGGGCTGAAGCAGAGTTATACAGTGCAACAACAACATTGCTCGGGCACCTCCATTAAGGAGGAAGCCCTTAATATAGGGTGGAGTCCTCCGGCATTGGCCGGAGACTAATTTGGAAAATGCGCGCGGCTCCTTTAAGAGCGGGGGAGGGCGCGGGCGCGCGCCCTAAGTCCAGCAGCAGGGAAGGAGCGCGCGGGCCCAGCAGGACGGAAGGAGGACGCCGAGGATGCTGAGGGCGCTGAGGACGCTGGGGGCGCCGAGGACGCTGGGGGCGCTGAGGACGCAGAGCGCTGGTAAGGGGAAAGGCGTCCCTGCCTGACAGAGGGCCGGGACGCCGATGCTACAGTATGCATCTGAGTGTATTGGTTAAACCGATCCCTATATTCTCCATTGACGCCAGGCCTCTCGGCCAAGGTAGCTTTGTTCATGAGGTTCATAACATTGACCTTCGGGTAGGGGCAATACATAGGGAACAATTATCTTGTTATGTGTTGGAGGGTCTACCTACTCCCATTGTGTTGGGACTTCCTTGGTTGGTTAAACATAACCTTGTGATTAATTGGCAGTCCAGAGAGATAAGCCAATGGGGTGAGTTTTGCAAAAGTAACTGCATGAACACAGTCATCAGTGCGGTCGTGCCTAGTACATTGCCTCCTTTTTTGGAGGATTTTGGGGATGTTTTCTCTGAGGAGGGGTGTCAGGAGTTGCCTCCTCATCGCGTGTATGACTGCTCTATTAATCTCCTTCCTGATGCTAAGTTGCCTAAAGCTAGGTTGTATAATCTTTCTGGTCCTGAGAGGCAGGCTATGAAAGATTATATTTCTGAAAGTCTGGCCAAAGGGCATATTAGACCTTCATCTTCCCCAGTAGCCGCGGGGTTCTTCTTTGTGAAGAAGAAAGATGGAGGCCTACGCCCTTGCTTGGATTTCCGCGAACTTAATCGGATTACTGTTCGAGATCCGTATCCACTCCCTCTTATTCCTGATCTCTTCAATCAAATTGTTGGCGCCAAATGGTTTTCTAAATTGGATCTCAGGGGGGCGTATAATCTGATTAGGATAAAAGAGGGGGATGAGTGGAAAACGGCGTTTGACACGCCGGAGGGACATTATGAGAACCTAGTCATGCCTTTTGGTCTGACTACTGCACCAGCAGTATTCCAACATTTTGTTAATGACATTTTTCGTCACCTTGTGGGGCTGTTTGTGGTTGTATATTTGGACGACATTTTAATTTACTCGCCAGATCTTGTGTCTCATCAGGAGCATGTGAGACAGGTGTTGCAGATCTTGCGAGACAATAAATTATACGCCAAACTGGAGAAGTGTGTATTTGCCGTACAGGAACTTCAGTTTTTGGGTTTTTTGGTGTCAGCCTCCGGTTTCCGTATGGACCCTGAAAAGGTGAGAGCAGTGCTTAAATGGGATCAGCCAGGGGATCTTAAGGCTCTGCAGCGTTTTTTGGGGTTTGCTAACTACTACCGGAAATTTATTTGTAATTTCTCATCTGTCGTCAAACCTCTCACTGACATGACAAGAAAAGGGACGGATTTTTCTAAATGGTCGGACAAAGCTTGCCAAGCCTTTTCCTCTTTGAAGAAATGTTTTGCTTGGCACCCGTTCTCATCCAACCAGATGCATCTCAGCCGTTCATTGTGGAGGTGGATGCGTCTGACGTAGGGGTGGGTGCTATATTGTCCCAGGGTCCGTCCCTGGTAAATGGCATCCGTGCGCTTTCTTTTCTAAGAAATTGTCGTCCGCCGAAAGGAATTATGATATCGGCAATAGGGAACTTTTGGTCATTAAGTTAGCTTTTGAAGAATGGCGTCACTTTTTGGAGGGGGCAGTCCACCCGGTTACCGTTATTACTGATCACAAGAACCTGTTGTATTTGGAATCCGCTAAGCGTCTGAATTCCAGACAAGCTCGATGGTCGTTGTTTTTTACCAGGTTTAATTTTGTCGTCACTTATCACCCGGGGTCTAAGAATGTAAAGGCTGATGCCTTGTCTCGCAGTTTCCCAGGGGCCGGGAAAACGGATGACCCGATTCCTATCCTTCAGGAGGGGGTGGTAGTGTCGGCTGTATTTTCTGAGCTTGAGGAGGAGGTGTTAGAGGCTCAGGGGGACGCCCCTGCAGGACCTCCAGGGAGACTGTTTGTCCCAAATCTGTTGAGACAAAAGGTTATTGAGGCACATCATAATTCTGCTCTAGCAGGACATCCAGGGAGTAAGGCTACTTTAGATCTCCTTTCTCGCCGGTTTTGGTGGCCTAATGCTAATAAAGATGTTATAACTTTTGTCGCGTCATGTGGGGTTTGTGCTCGCTCTAAAACCCTCATACCCGTCCGTCTGGGACCCTTTTACCCTTGAAACTTCCGGAGTGTCCATGGACTCATTTATCTATGGACTTCATTACGGACCTTCCTCCGTCGTCAGGGAATACTGTCATACTGGTGGTCGTTGACAGGTTCAGTAAGATGGCACATTTCGTTGCTCTTCCTGCACTCCCTAATGCTAAAACTCTGGCGCAGGTGTTCATTAGGGAGATCGTTAGACTTCATGGGTTGCCTTCTGATGTGGTGTCAGATAGGGGGTCTCAGTTTGTGTCCAAATTTTGGAGGGCATTTTGTTTACGTCGGGGGATGCAATTGTCATTTTCCTCGGCTTTTCATCCGCAGACCAATGGTCAGACAGAGCGTCTGAATCAGAGCTTAGAGACATATCTCCGGTGTTTTGTCTCAGAGAACCAAGAGGACTGGTCTTCTTTCTTGCCTCTGGCAGAGTTCGCTCTTAACAACAGGCGGAGCGAGTCCACTGGTAAGTCCCCGTTTTTTGGGGCATATGGTTTTCATCCCCAGTTTTGTACTTTCAATGGGGGGGGCCCTTCTGGGGTTCCTGAGGAGGAGCGTTTCTCGTCGTCACTTGCTTCTGTGTGGAGAGGTGTATTGAATAATCTGAGTGCGATGGGGAACCGTTACAAACGTATGGTTGATAGGAGGAGAGTTTCTGGTCCAGATCTGAATGTGAACGATCTGGTATGGTTGTCTACCAGGAATATAAAACTTAAAGTGCCCTCCTGGAAACTGGGTCCCAGATTCATCGGGCCGTACAGGATCAGTTCCATAATTAATCCTGTGGCATTTCGTCTGGACCTCCCTCCTACGTTTAAAATTCATAATGTGTTCCACAAGTCATTACTTAAAAGGTATGTGGCACCAGTCATACCGTCACCTCTACCTCCTCCTCCTGTGTTGGTCAATGGTAACTTGGAATTTCAAGTATCAAAGATCATTGACTCACGTCTGAATCGCCGGTCCCTTCAGTACTTGGTGCATTGGAAGGGTATGGTCCAGAGGAGAGGACGTGGGTCCCTGCGTCTGATGTTAACGCAGATCGTTTGGTTCGGACCTTCCACAGAACTCACCCGGGCAGGCCTGGCCCTGAGGGTCCAGAGGCCCCTCGTAGAAGGGGGGGTACTGTCATGTGTGCATTGCCACGAAGATCGTCGCGGTTGCACATTTTGACTTCTCACAGCTGAGCTGCTGTTTCTTTGTGTTTGGCAGCTAGGGAGTTAATTCTGTCTGTGCTCGGTGCTGGGACTGGGTGCAGTTTCTCCCGGCTGCAATTGATTATTTGTTGATTGGTTTCCTTTAAATTCCTGGTTGTCTGCTTGGGGAGTTGCCAGTGAAACCTTCATGCAGACCATAGATAGGAATGAATCTGTATAGACTTTAGTTGTGAGCTCCTTAGTTGTTCTAAGCTCAACTTGGTTAGAGTTTATTTCCCAGACCATTTATGTTCCTTTGGTGTTTGATTGTGTATGCAAGCGAGTGTTATCCTGTCTGTCTTATATGTCTAATCTGTGTATTTAGCTAAGATCAGCCCATATCCCTTTGGTGGTAGTCAGGATCCTTCTTAGGACTGATTACAGGGTTCAGGGTCTGATAGGAGACAGGGTTAGGTTGGAGACTTGGACCTCTGAACCATTATCAGTACCTCCAAGGTGAGGGATTAGTTAGGACCCCAGTTTAGGGTCAGGTTAGATCCCGGTCCACCTCTTTCCTGTTTCAGCTCATCAAGTCCTCAAGATTAACCCTGAGTTCAGCAGATATCGTGTCAGGTAAATCTATTCTATACTTACATGCTGATGTTGCTATACTAGTTGTTGTATAGAGTGTTGTTCCTGTATTAATAGTTTACTGACATTGTATACATATCATTAGACAGCGTGACAGACACATTAGACAGGTGCACCCTGATTCCATAAGAACCAGAGAGTTCTGGCGCCGTCCCCCTATGCACACAGCCAGGAAGCATGCAGAGAGCAGGCAGAAAGTAAGAGGCACAGAACATGGAGCTGGCAGCAGACAGAAATCACAACATGACCTGGAGCAGTGAGTAAGTTGGTGTGCGGGAGATGGGAGGCCATGCAGCGATGCCAGCAGGTTGTTACAGTGACTTTGGTTCCAGCCATCAGCTCTTGCAGCCTCCATGGCAAGTGTTCCATCTCTACTGCCCGATGGCTGAACGAGATGTGATGATGGGTCCCAAACTCTTCTATAGACCCCCATCTCTGCTGTCGGTTGTATGTAACTATCTCCCCCTGGGATGTCAACTGTCAGTACCTTGCAGCTAGCGGGCCCACTAGCCTTTCTCCAGCTTAGGCCCGCAGTCCTCTCACTAGTTTTTTGGATCCTGGCTCTCCTGTTTGTAGTCTGCAAGAACCCCAGTTATGAAGGCTGCGGCCTGGATTTGGACCTTGATGGTTCTGGGAAAGCGGACGGTTCTGGACCACAAGCTACTGCCACCTCCATTGTCTCATCAGCTTGGTCTGGCTCTGATATTCCTCCAGTTGCTCCCTCAGGATTCTCACAGGATTCTACCATCTTTGTCGCCTTGTTGCCCGCTAAGCATGTTACAATGTATGGATTACTAATTCAATTCAGAAAAATTTTTGAATGCTATTTTTAGACTGTTATATACCACCGAAATGTAACATAATATAATACCCAAAAAATTTGAACGCTTTTTTGAGTGTTATGCACCACTGAAATGTATCCCAGAGCACATAATACTCTATGGATGTGTAATTGAATCCAGGCAAATTTTTCAATGCTTTTTTCGAGTCTTATATACCACTGAAATCTAACAGAGAGCACCTAATACTGTATAGATGTAATAATCAAAAAACTTGGCACTCATGAAGCAATTGGAGGGAGAGAAAGAGGTTCAGTTTATTGTGCATCCAACAAAATATGCTGTTAGACGTTTTCGGTCCACAAGAAGACCTTCATCAGAACTAGCTTGAGTTAAGATGGAGGACCTTCATCAGAACTAGCGTGAGTTAAGATGGAGGACATATATAAAATCTAAAAGAAAAACAAGAGAAAATATACAGTTAGGTCCATAAATATTTGGACAGAGACAACATTTATCTAATTTTGGTTCTAGACATTACCACAATGAATTTGAAACAAAACAAATCAGATGCAGTTGAAGTTCAGACTTTCAGCTTTCATTTGAGGGTATCCACATTAAAGTTGGATGAAGGGTTTTGGAGTCTCAGCTCCTTAACATGTGCCACCCTGTTTTTAAAGGGACCAAAGTAATTGGACAGATTAAATAATTGTAAATAAAATGTTCATTTCTAGTACTTGGTTGAAAACCCTTTGTTAGCAATGACTGCCTGAAGTCTTGACCTCATGGACATCACCAGACACTGTGTTTCCTTCTTTTTGATGCTCTGCCAGGCCTTCACCGCGGTGGTTTTCAGTTGTTGTTTGTTTGTGGGCCTTTCTGTCTGAAGTTTAGTCTTTAACAAGTGAAATGCATGTTCAATTGGGTTGAGATCAGGTGACTGACTTGGCCATTCAAGAATATTCCACTTCTTTGCTTTAATAAACTCCTGGGTTGCTTTGGCTTTATGTTTTGGGTCATTGTCCATCTGTAGTATGAAACGACGACCAATCAGTTTGGCTGCATTTGGCTGGATCTGAGCACACAGTATGGCTCTGAATACCTCAGAATTCATTCGGCTGTTTCTGTCCTGTGTCACATCATCAATAAACACTAGTGACCCAGTGCCACTGGCAGCCATGCATGCCCAAGCCATCACACTGCCTCCGCCGTGATTACAGATGATGTGGTACGCTTTGGATCATGAGCTGTACCACGCCTTCGCCATACTTTTCTCTTTCCATCATTCTAGTAGAGGTTGATCTTGGTTTCATCTGTCCAAAGAATGTTCTTCCAGAACTGTGCTGGCTTTTTTAGATGTTTTTTAGCAAAGTCCAGCCTAGCCTTTTTATTCTTGATTCTTATGAGTGGCTTGCACCGTGCAGTGAACCCTCTGTATTTAATTTCATGCAGTCTTCTCTTTATGGTAGATTTGGATATTGATACGCCTACCTACTGGAGAGTGTTGTTCACTTGGTTGGCTGTTGTGAAGGGGTTTCTCTTCACCATGGAGAGTATTCTGCGATCATCCACCACTGTTGTCTTCCGTGGGCGCCCAGGTCTTTTTGCATTGATGAGTTCACCAGTGCTTTCTTTCTTTCTCAGAATGTACCAAACTGTAGATTTTGCCACTCCTAAAGTTGTAGCAATTTCTCGGATGGGTTTTTTCTGTTTTTTGCAGCTTAAGGATAGCTTGTTTCACCTGCATGGAGAGCTCCTTTGACCGCATGTTTCCTTCACAGCTAAACCTTCCAAATGCAAACACCACACCTCAAATCAACACCAGCCCTTTTATCTGCTTAATTGAGAATGATATAATGAAGGGATTGCCCACACCTGTCCATGAAATAGCCTTGGAGTCAATTGTCCAATTACTTTTGGTCCCTTTAACAACAGGGTGGCACATGTTAAGGAGCGGAAACTCCTAAACCCTTCATCCAATTTTAATGTGGATACCCTCAAATGAAAGCTGAAAGTCTGAACTTCAACTGCATCTGATTTGTTTTGTTTCAAATTCATTGTGGTAATGTCTAGAACCAAAATTAGATAAATGTTGTCTCTGTCCAAATATTTATGGACCTAACTGTATCAGACAATGCAACTTGTTCGTATAATATACAAATAAATCAAGCAATGCAGCACGTCATTAAGAATCAAAAGAAAGGTAATTGCTGTGGAAACCATTTCCAAGGATAAGATCATTCCAATGGGTGGAAAGCGCAAGGTAATATCTGTGTACATGTGAACAAGGTCATATAGCTGAGTCTATTGCAGAGCAGTAGCAATAAGGAAACATCAATGTAAAAAGCTGTGAAAGCAGTGATTGCAATAGGACCACAAGTTTCAAAGGATATAGGAGCAATGTGGACAGGGAGCTCAGAGGAAGGAGTCCAATAAGACCTGGTTCACTAGAATAGATGCAGAGTTTCAATATTCCACATATAGGAATCCTGTGGTATATCAGTGTTCCTGAAGAGGATTTAGATTGCCTGGGGAGCTGAAAATGTGCACAGGTTAGGATTATTGGTATGTTGTTATGAAATATATGGAACACGATTGTAGGATAACTGTCTATGTCAAAACTGTATGAAAAATAGGGCTCTTAGTCACTGACATAATATTCAGTCACATACTGTTTCATGACCAGAAAAAGGAAAGAATGGTATAGTCATATAAGGGGACCCCCTTTTTTTATAAGTGTGTCAGGACAAAGGTCGCACTTATACACCAAAGTATACAATATGTTTACCAAGGTATAGGCAAAGTGCCCGTGAGAGTACAATATCGAACAGTTAGCCTCAGTCTGGAAATATAGCGCTGTGTGTGCCCGGTGGGGTGCAGCCACGACTGTTAGGAGAACTCCTAGCACATTACCTGGATGCCGGAGTAAACCTGTGCCGAATAGCGCATATGGGAAATGCGACCAACGTCACTGGGTACGAGCGCAGTGTGTCCGGCGGGCCCTTCTGGGTTAAAAGCCGTGTGTACTGGAAGTGCTCGTGTCACGAGATGTAACAGCGTCATTGCTGTCACGTGGTGTCAGTCCTGGGTACGGAGGGGCATGCGGTTGCGCAGTAAGTCTAGGGTAACCGGACATGCGCACTAGAGGAAGGCTATCGCTGTATGCACACGTTGTGGAATTGCTCTTTTAGAAATCTGTTCAGATTCTTCCTCTCTTGGCAAAAAACGCAGTTGAAAATATGGAAGATATAGTACTTAACAAAAAAAAAGAATTGTGATGTCACTTGTACCTGGCTTTTCTAATTACCCATCTCACTCTTTCACCATGTTTACATATGCCTTCACAGTGTTTGCTCCGTTAATCCTCTCTCCTTCACTATCCCCAAACCCCAGCACCCTCTAATCAAATAATCATCTCCCCTTCCCTCCTTCCTCCCCACCTGACCTCCTCTGCTGACCTGCTCCTCAACCTCAAATCTGTCCTAATAAAACACAAAACAAGCTTCCCTCTCTCTTTCTCCCACCTGCTCTCCCTTTCTCTGCTCCTCCTCACTGCTGGTGACATATCTCCCAATCCTGGACCTCCACAGTTCATACCCACCATTAGTACTCCTTCCTACCGCTCCCTATCTAATAAGAACTACCGCAATCTTTCCAACGTAAAACCCGTGCCATTGACACCCACCCCCTGCTCCCTCTCTCTGGAGCACTCTGGAATGCCGCTCCATCTGCAATAAGCTTCATGTGATTCATGACCTCTTTCTCTCTCGCAATCTTGCTTTCCTCGCCCTCACAGAAACATGGCTGACACCCTCTGACACCGCCTCCCCTGCTGCGCTGTGTTACGGTGGCCTCCAATTTACCCACACTCCTCGCCCTGGAAACAGACATGGTGGAGGAGTGGGTGTTCTCCTTTCCTCTAACTGCATCTTTAACCCAATCCCACCTCTTCCCTCCCTAATCCTCCCCTCCTTTGAAGTCCACTCTGTCCGCATCTACTCTCCCTCCAACCTCCAAGTGGCCGTCATATACCGACCTCCAGGCCCGACCACTGCCTTCATCGACCAATTCACTACCTGTCTTCTTCACTTTCTCTCTACTGACATCCCCACCATCATCATGGGTGACTTCAACATCCCCACTGATACCCTTCAGTCAGCAGCCTCCAAACTTCTGTCCCTTACTTCATCCTTTGGACTTACTCAGTGGTCCTCCTCAACCACCCACACAGATGGTCATACATTAGACTTGGTCTTCACCCGCCTCTGCTCTCTATCTAACTTCACCACCTCCCCTCTCCCTCTATCCGACCACCATCTACTCACTTTCTCATCCCTGTCCTCCTCTCCTGTCACCCATGTCCAGCAACACGTGCACCCCCGCAGACACCTTGCACACCTAGACATCCACACACTCTCTGACTCTATTCTTTCACTGGCATCAATATCCTCACTCCACGATACAGACACTGCCACTGCTTTCTACAATGCCACTCTCACATCGGCTATTGACACGGTGGCCCCTCTCGTTCATGGCAGAGTGCGACGTACCAACAGACAACCCTGGCACAATAACACCACTAAAAAGCTCCGGCAAGTGTCCAGGATTACAGAGCGGCGTTGGAAAAAAACAAATTCGCAAGACGACTTCACTGCATTCAAACAAGCAACACTCTCTTTCAAATCTGCCCTCACCTCTGCTAAACAGGCCTACTTCACAACCCTCGTATCTTCCCTATCCTACAACCCCAAACAGTTATTCAAAACTTTTAACTCCCTCCTCCGCCCACCACTGCCCCCTCCTACCTCTCTCATCTCTGCTGAGGACTTTGCCACACACTTCAAAGATAAGATCGACCAAACAAGGCAAGTCTTCATTGTTCAACCACCACAACCCCTTTGTATACCAGACCAATGCCCTAACCCCATAACCTCCCTCTCCAACATAACTGAAGGGGAGCTTAATTGTTTTCTCTCCAAATCGCACGTCACAACCTGTGCACTTGACCCCATCCCAACCCACCTCCTCCCCAACCTCACCACCACTATTATTCCATCCCTAACCCACCTCTTCAACCTATCACTAACTTCCGGTACCTTCCCTTCTGCTTTCAAGCATGCCACAATCACGCCTATCCTTAAAAAGCCAACCCTCGACCCAACCGCTATGTCCAGCTATCGCCCAATATCGCTGCTCCCATTCGCTTCCAAACTCCTGGAGCTGCATGTCCATGCTGAGCTTTCCTACCACCTCTCTTCTAACTTGCTCTTTGACACTCTACAATCTGGTTTCCGTCCCCATCACTCCACTGAGACAGCCCTGACCAAAATTACTAATGACCTACTTACAGCCAAAGCGAACGGACAATACTCTATACTCCTGCTTCTTGACCTGTCCTCTGCTTTTGACACAGTTGACCACTGCCTTCTACTACAGATTCTTTCCTCCTTTGGCGTCAAGGACCTCGCCCTATCCTGGATCTGCTCATACCTTTCCAACCGCACATTCAGCGTCTCCCACTCCCACACTACCTCCTCGTCCCACCCTCTCTCTGTTGGAGTCCCCCAAGGCTCTGTTCTAGGACCCCTACTCTTCTCAATCTATACACTTGGCCTGGGGCAACTCATAAAGTCCCACGGATTCCAGTACCACCTTTACGCTGGTGACACTCAGATCTACCTCTCTGGCCCAGACATCACCTCTCTGCTGTCCAGAATCCCGGAGTGTCTATCAGCCATATCCTCCTTCTTCTCCTCCCGCTTCCTCAAACTCAATGTGGACAAATCTGAACTCATAATCTTTCCCCCATCCCACAGATCTTCCTTACCTGACCTATCTATCACAATTAACGACATCACGCTTTCCCCCGTACCAGAAGTCCGCTGCCTCGGAGTAACCATTGACTCTGCCCTGTCCTTCAAACCGCACATCCAAGCTCTTTCTACCTCCTGTCGTCTTCAGCTCAAAAATATTTCAAGAATCCGTCCTTTCCTCAACCCTCAATCTACTAAAATGATTGTGCATGCCCTCATCATCTCCCGCCTCGACTACTGCAACACCCTTTTCTCTGGCCTCCCTGCTAACACCCTCGCACCTCTCCAGTCCATCCTTAACTCTGCTGCACGACTAATTCACCTCTCTCCTCGCTACTCCTCCGCTTCTCCCCTCTGCAAATCTCTTCACTGGCTCCATTCCCTCAGCGTATCCAGTTCAAATTACTAATACTGACCTACAAGGCCATCTATAATCTGTCTCCTCCTTATATCTCTGAACTAATCTCCCGATATCTTCCCTCACATAATCTTCGATCCTCCCAAGACATCCTTCTCTCCTCCACACTTATTCGCTCCTCACCCAACCGCCTCCAAGACTTCTCCCGAATATCCCCCATCCTCTGGAATTCTTTGCCCCAACACGTCCGACTATCAAACACATTCGGATCCTTCAGACGGAACCTGAAAACCCATCTCTTCAGGAAAGCCTACAGCCTGCAATGACCCTGCTACCTCCTCACCACTACCGGAGATATCGTCTCAACCAACACCGGAACTGCTGCAACCCCCCGACCTACTGTCTCCTGCCTCACAATCCTGTAGAATGTAAGCCCGAAAGGGCAGGGTCCTCTCCCCTCTGTATCAGTCTGTCATTGTTAGTTTGTTTACTGTAAGTGATACCTGTAATTTGTATGTAACCCCTTTACACACACAAAACAAATATAAATGTTAAATTATATTATATATATATATATATATATATATATATATACAGTGGGGGAAAAAAGTATTTAGTCAGCCGCCAATTGTGCAAGTTCTCCCACTATAAAGATGAGAAGCCTGCAATTGACATCATAGGTAGAACACAACTATGAGAGTCAAAATGAGAAAGCGAATCCAGAAAATCACCTTGTCTGATTTGGAAAGATTTATTTTGCAAATTATGGTGGAAAATAAGTATTTGGTCACCTAAAAACATGCAGGATTTCTGTCTCTCACAGACCTGTAACTTCTCCTGTAAGAGGCTCCTCTGTCCTCCTCTCATTACCTGTAGTAATGGCTCCTGTCTGAACTTGTTATCAGTATAAAAGACACCTGTCCACAACCTCAAACAGTCACATTCCAAACTCCACTATGGTGAAGACCAAAGAGCTGTCGAAGGACACCAGAAACAAAACTGTAGCCCTGCACCAGGCTGGGAAGACTGAATCTGCAATAGGCAAGCAGCTTGGTGTGATGAAATCACCTGTGGGAGCAATAATAAGAAAATGGAAGACATACAAGACCACTGATAATCTCCCTCGATCTGGGGCTCCACACAAGATCTCACCCCGTGGGGTCAAAATGATCACAAGAACGGTGAGCAAAAATCCCAGAACAACACGGGGGACCTAGTGAATGACCTGCATAGAACTGGGACCACCGTAACAAAGGCTACCATCAGTAACACACTACGCCACCAGGGACTCAGATCCTGAAGTGCCAGACGTGTCCCCCTGTTTAAGCCAGTACATGTCCGGGCCCTTCTGAAGTTTGCTAGAGGGCATTTGGATTATCCAGAAGAGTATTGGGAGAATGTCATATGGTCTGATGAAACCAAGGTAGAACTGTTTGGCAGAAACAAAACTCGTCGTGTTTGGAGGAGACAGAATGCTGAGTTGCATCCAAAGAACACCATACCTACTGTGAAGCATGGGGGTTGCAACATCATCATTGGGGCTGTTTCTCTGCAAAGGGACCAGGACGACTGATCTGTGTACATGAAAGAAGGAATGGGGCCATGTATCGTGAGATTTTGAGTGCAAGCTCCTTCCATCAGCAATGGCATTGAAGATGACACGTGGATGGGTCTTTCAGCATGATAATGATCCCAAGCACACCACCAGGGCAAGGAAGGAGTGGCTTCGTAAGAAGCATATGAAGGTCCTGGAGTGGCCTAGCCAGTCTCCAGATCTCAACCCCATAGAAAACCTTTGGAGGGATTTGAAAGTCCGTGTTGCCCAGCGACAGGCCCAAAACATCACTGCTCTAGAGGAGATCTGCATGGAGGAATGGGCCAACATACCACCAACAGTGTGTGCCAACCTGGTGAAGACTTACAGAAAACGTTTCACCTCTGTCATTGCCAACAAAGGATATAACAAAATATTGAGATGAACTTTTGTTAATGACCAAATACTTATTTTCCACCATAATTTGCAAAATAAATCTTACCAAATCAGACAAGGTGATTTTCTGGATTTGTTTTCTCATTTTGACTCTCATAGTTGTGATCTACCTATGATGTCAATTACAGGCCGCTCTCATCTTTTATAGTGGGAGAATCAGCACAATTGGTGGCCGACTAAATACTTTTTTTCCCCCACTGTAGTGTCAACCATGCCCAGGCCAGACATACCTCTACTAACATTTGACTTTACGGCGGCACACTTGTTCTCCGCAAATTTTATACCATTTAGCTATGGGCCCTTTCTGCACTGCCACATGGTGCAACAACATAGCAGTATATACAACATCCAGTCTAACAAATCATAATTTTATACTTGCTCCGAGAGCCGGGCACACCGGAGTACTCTCAAAGGCCTGTCAGACCATGAAGACGACACATCCTCAAGATCTGCTTACTAGTTTGGCTAAAAGAGGGGGCTCCAATGGCTTGACCCCCAAACCCTATAAGGTTGGGTCATACTATTGGAGAGGAGGACATTTTTTCTCCAATTGCTGGAATTGGGTTAAACAAAATGTTCTCCTCACTGACCCCCTCCAACGTTGTCTGGTCCCTTGCCGTTCTCTATTTCAGGCCACGTCAATAACTTTTCGTCACAGGGACCGATCAAGCCAATCACTAGCGGTAGATAGCCACCGTCAGCTGGAAGTAGAAGCCAGCAAGGGGCCCGGACTCCTTCAGAATCAGGATTGGTGAGTTGTGGGTTTCTTTTTGTTTTGTTTTTTTAAACATTTTTAAAAAGTATCACACCCCAGACCATCCCTTTAATAAATCCAAAATCCCTATAAAGTTATTAAAAAAAATCCTGTATTACTCTTATAAATAATCATGTAAGAAACCCTTAAAAAAAATAAAAACTTCACGTGTAATATGTGAGTGGATTTGAAATTTTTTTTTTACTTGTCAAAAATATCCACAAATCGCCTAAAGAATTCATGGCGCCTCTTTAAAGTCAGGTATTGTATTGAATGTTAAAAAAAGTCTCTTATGTTGAGCATAGAAGGGGAAAAAAAAAATCAAACACTTTCTGAATTGGACCCAAATATCCAAGGTTAATTTTCTGAGAAAGCTGCAGTAGCTAGATAAGGCCGTCCCCTGCAAATTAGTTTTGCTTGCCTGGATTACAGCTAAATTTATGCAGCCTTCCTTATCCTTTCAGAAGCGCCTCTGAAGTGTCGTAATTAACTGGCATACATAAAGTGTGCAAATTTTCTGCTTGGTGGCAGCCATTTCTCATTTCATCTAAGTTCTAACCCATATGGAAAGGTGTTTTTTTTTTTTTAATTTTCTTTTTGAAAAAAAAAAAAAAAATTAAACTTCCCCCATATCGAAAAAAAAAAAAGCCCCTCTGACACTTTGCTGCCTGCTTCTGAGAAGAGACACATAAAACGGCTTCCGACATACGTCTGTTTCGTTATTTCAAAGGAACATACTGGATTCTGTTAGAGCAATTAGAACCTCCAGTGTTAAAAACACATAAATGGAGAAAAAGACCAAAATCCTCATAGAGCGACTCAATGGAAATTGGATCTTTCATCTCTCTTTTTTTCTTTTCTTATCTCAGTGCTTGGCATGTCTGCCAGCACAGGAGGCAGAACAATAAGTGGACAAACCATCTTTCATGAAGCCGTTTCTTTATAGGGAGAACTTTGTTATGGGCTTGTGATCTCATTTTTTTTTCACTTTTTAGATTAAGGCAAAATTTTTTTTTTCTTTTTCTTTTTTTTTTTTCTTTAATTCTATTGGAATTGATCGGAGCCAGTTCTGTAAATGGGCTGCATTTCAAATAAATGAAAGATAAAAAATGATGAGAGTGAGAGTCGTTTGTTTCAGCTCCAAGTAGAAAAAAACTAAAACGAGTCATCTAACATTAAAGGGGCTTTTTTTTTTTTAAAAGGGTTTGATTTTTTTTTTTGCAACTTTACACATGCAACTTTCTTCTGTTACCAAAAGTTCATCTTCTATCTGTGTGCTTGACAAAGGACCGGCATTTGCTGGGTAAGAACATAATCTAAACTGTCTATGAAGGGGGCTGGCTAACAGCTAAGTCGGTCAGCCCCCTCCACACATGGCTCTGATAATAGGTCGGAAGAGGAAACAAACACAGAGATGGAAGTGGAGCTGCTACGGCCGAGCGCCGAGGGTGAAATCGGGACATCGGTGAAGCTTTTCTATCAGAAGTTGGGGATGAATAAATTAAAATTTATGATGTATTCCAAAATACCGTAATCAATATTTTGCTCATAAAACCCCTTTAAGTAGGCCTCTTTAGTCAATGAAGGGGTTAAGTCCACTGTTACAAAGTGTCTCTCAGTTCTAGCTCAAGGGGTTCATAGTAAGTTGTCCCCCGTCTATGAACTTCATCTACCCTAAGGCTGGAGTCACACACAACCACAAAAAATCGGTCCGTTTTAGATGGTCGACAATCGGATCAAAATAAAAACATCACACATCCTTCTGGCATCCGATTTTCCTTCAAAGATGCGATTTAATCGCATGTGTGTGTACCTTGTAACATCCGATTTTCATCTGACTTGCGAGATTTTCTCACAGGCTTGCAAAACTGACATATAATGGATCCAAAAGAATAGTATTTAAATGCCAAAAGAAAGAATAGATATATACACATAGAACACATATATATATATATGTATATGTCATTGTGACATATACATATACATATATTTATAATTCTTACACTTCTACATACTGTTATAGCCGCTAATTCAATTGCAGGCTTCAGTGAAATCACAGAAGCCGACATGAAATGATACATTGTTTCCACACATTTAACCATGTAATTTCATGTATTTTTATATATGTTTGAAACATACAATTACATGAGTATATGTGTGCTAAATTTCAGACATGTAGGGGTTAATTAAAGGTGTAATTTCGTTGAAAAAAAATGCGTGGGCTCCCGCTGTATTTTCTCCACCAGACAGACAAAGCAAAGCGAGTGGGGGCAGATAATAATAGCCTAGGGAGGGTACATTTTTTTTGTGCCCCCCCTGGCTACTAACATCTGCCCCAGACACCCCAGAAAGGGCAAATCTATAATTAGATTCGCCCTTTCTGGCACTTTGCCCGTCTATTCCCATTGCCCTGTAGCGGTGGCGAATGGGTTAATAAGGGGTTAAAATGACCTTGCAATTGAAAGGTCACTTTAAGCCAGGTTAATAATTGAGAGCTGTCAATTAGACAACTATCAATTAGTAATCCTATTGTATGAAAGAAAAATCAAACACACACACTTTAATAAAAAAGAAGTTTAATGAAATAATCACACAGTTTTTGAACATATTTTATTTTCCTGCTAAAACCATTTCCTGTAATAAAAATAAAATAAAAAAGCAAAATTATACTTACCAATCCGATGTACAGTCAGGTCCCACGGTGTAATCCATCAGAAAGGGTTAACAGGTTACAGGTCGCAGAGAGCTAATAATGCTGTCTCAGACCTGTATTCCCCTGAATGAATAAGTTCCTCTCCCAGCGAAAGTAGAGGAATAGATTCATGAATGGAGCTTAATTGATTTATTGCCAATTTAACTGTAGTGACCTGACCTAAAGGGAAAGTGGACACAATCAATTAAGCTTCATTCATGAAACACATCCTCTCCTGTCGCCAGGAGAGGAACTTATTCATTCATGAGCTTTGAGCTGAGCACGCAGGATTACTTGCACTGCTTGGCTCAAAGCTAGTTAACCCTTTGTGAAGGATTACAGCGTGGGACGTGACAGATCAGCGGAATAGGTAAGAATAATGTTGTTTTATTTCTTTTTCTTTATTTTAGGAGATCAATGGCTTTGCACGGATTAAGTGTAAAATAAAATATGGTCAAAAAAATGTGTTTTTATTTCATTAAAATTATTTATTCTTAAAGTGTGTGTGTTTTTTTATTTACTTCAATAGGATTAATAATTGATAGTTGTCTAATTGACAGCTATCAATCATTAACCTGCCTTAAGGTCACCTTTCAATTGCAAGGTGACAGTAAGGTGAGATTAACCAATTCGCCACCGCTACAGGGCAATGGGAATAGACGGGCAAAGTGCCAGAAAGGGCGAATCTAATTATAGATTTGCCCTTTCTGGGGTGTCTGGGGGCAGATGTTAGTAGCCAGGGGGGGCACAAAAAAATGCACCCTCCCTGGGCTATTATTATCTGCCCCACTCGCTTTGCTTTGTCTGTCTGGTGGAGAAAATACAGCGGGAGCCCACGCATTTTTTTTCAACGAAATTACACCTTTAATTAACCCCTACATGTCTGAAAATTTGCACAAATACACTCATGTAATTGTATGTTTCAAACATATATAAAAATACATGAAATTACATGGTTAAATGTGTGGAAACAATGTATCATTTCATGTCGGCTTCTGTGATTTCACAAAACCCGGCAATTGAATTAGCGGCTATTACAGTATGTAGAAGTCTAGGAACTATAAATATATGTATATATACATGTCACAATGACATGTATATATATATATATGTGTTCTATGTGTATATATCTATTCTTTCTAGTCTTTATTAAAGCTGTCAGTGTGATTTTACAGTATAGCCGGGATGAATTGCCGGCTTTTCTAAAGGACACCGATGCGATTTCATCGCAAGTCACACATGCGGTCCGTTTGTAATCAGATTTTTCATCGCTCCCATAGACTTGCATTGGCGATTGTCGACCGACAATCGGTGACAGTGGCAGCATGCTGCGATTGCAGACGGACGTTGAAAACGGACCACAAAAAAACGGCTACTGGGAGCTGCTCCATAGATTAACATATGGCAGACTGCAATGCGATTTTTCATCGCATTGCAATCGTCCGATTTTGTCGCCAGTGTGACGCCGGCCTTATAGGACAATCCCTTCAATGGGACGCTCCATCTTCCCCAAGCATCGGCTACACAATCGGCAAATGTACACTGCAATTTTTTAATTTTATTGTTTTTTAACATATACAATTTTTTTTTTTTTTTAAATAATTCAAACATGTTGCTCTCTGGAAACCATCAGCGAGCAGAATATGTCTATTCATTCATTGTACTTAGTGTGCTTATGTGAAAAAGTATAATAAATATAAAGAAAAAAATTAATTACAAAATATATAAAAATAATAAAAAATATAAAGTAAAAACAAATCACTCTGTATAAGCATCAAAACTGCTATATGGCACCCAGACAGGGACATAACTACAATAGATGCAAGGGTTGCAATCGCACCTTGGCCCTAGAGCGTGAGGGGCCCAAAAAGTCCAGACTTGCAATAATTGGGGGACCCGATGAAGCTTTTGCATTGGGGTCCACGAGCTTCAAGTTCCGCCACTGCACCCAAGGAGTCTTTCGAGTTCCTCATGGGACTGGCTTCGAAGGGTAAAACATGTGGCACGCTCCACCAGTTGGTGTGTATACAGAGGTATGGTGACGTATGGGAATAATTCCATTATACGGCTTCGTACAGAGACGGCGTATCTCCAATTTTGACGAATGTGGCAGCCATGAAATTGTCAGAAACAGCACTTACCACCATCACCAATTTGCCACTCGCTCATGACACACGTGCTTTAATTGCTACTGCAAAGGGAGCCTCCACTTCCCACACTCACCTGTCCACTCACCTATTGCAATAGGCTGACAATGAGTTGAGCGCACCCCAAAAAGTTTCTCCTCCCAACAACCGTCAGCTGTTTATTAATTACTCTTTACACCACACTCCGTGTCGGCTTTCCATCAGATAACCTGCTTTAATTGCCTGTTGTGATCCAATGACGCCAGCCTATAACTCCATTTATAACACATGACTTTCCAATACATATTGTCACCAAGCTTTCTCACTCTTTTTGCACTCTTAGGGACACTGCGATACTCCTGTACCACCCTCCAGGTGCCAGGTTGTGGGCTGCTATGTTTGTATGAAGAGATACAATCCCCCCCAGCCTATATATTCAACATGCAGCAGATGGGGACAACCCAAGGACTCCTAGTAACTGAATTTTGATATTTTTATGGTCTTTCAATAATTTTGTATTTCTTCCCAGCACAGTGATAAAACCCCAAGTACTTGTAGATTGACATGTAGCCCCTTCCGTTGCCACCGCTGGAAATTCGTCATTTGGAAAGATTATTTTTTCTCAATCCAGAATTCTGATGCCTCCAAAATAACAGGATTACTGGCAGCGGACTCCAATTGTTTTACTGAAATTGGCATCTTAACATTGGATGTCAAAGGGATGTCACAATTTTGCTATTCAGAGATGAGAGTCCTTAGAGTTTTCAGTAGAGAATTGATGTATCAGCATGGCACGTATTTGTGCGGTGTCTACCGGAGATAAAAATTTGTTCAGTCCCAACAGTTTCACCTTAAAATGAATATTTATCCTTCTTTTTTATTGATCTAATGTTTTGCTTATTCGTTTTAAAACCCAGAAAATTGTAAGTTACATGATAACCATTTGTTTGCTTGCAGTCAACACTAGGGGGAGCTTGGGAGCTTATTGCATACAGTTGACATATTGAACGCAATGATAAAGCAGAATGCAGCTCGCTCCTAAACGCCCCCTAGTGGTGGCTGCTGGTGGAAAGAATTGCATCATTTAAAGGTATTGCCCAAAGCCATCATTTTTTATTAGAAAGCTGACTAATGTAGGTGTAACATAAGAATGGCAGTAATACTCTGTGTGCCAATCCCTTGCATCTCCAGCTACCTGAAACCTTGATAAATGGACATCACCGAGCTCATCAATGGGCCAGTGGCTGGCTGCAGAGGTTACATGTTGATTTTTTCATGTCATGCCAACAGTATCCTTGAAAGAATATCAAGCATGCAAAATGCACGAAGAAATGCAAAAAAATCTTCCCTCCCTTCTTCTACTTTTTTATTGGAACCTTTATTTCCCATGTTGGAATTAAAAAAGGATAAATAAATATATAAAGAAATCTTTGTGTGTGTGAGGAAATCAGCCATGTCCCCTCCTCCCTGTTCTCTGTGTGGCTGTAAGACAACTGACTGCAGCAGGAGCCTCCCCCCACTGCTCTGCAGTGATAGTTAATATTGCTAATCCCCACCCCCTTGGTTAAGCTCCACCTCTTTTTCCAACCAAAAACGCAACTGATCGACAGCAGATCAACCAGGATCATGTAGAAAATAACAAGTATTGGGGCGTCTATATTTTTGATGTATTGTAATCATTCATTTCTAGGAATAGTGTCACCTAAAAAGCAAAATGTTACAATCTACATATACAGTACATTAGTTATTAATTCCTTTTTCACCCCATGAAGTCATGTTCATAAAACCTGCTCCCTCCTGGGAACAACATGGAAAAAAACTTATAAGACCACATTAGAAACTTGGACCAGAACCAGTGCTGGGGATGTAGTTTGACCAGGAGGCACGAGACAACTAGTCCTGCAGTGATAATCTCCTGCTGATAAAACACTGATTTTGTTGAAACAGTAACACACAGCCTAGTAAGTGACACATCACTGGAATCAGGGTCTCTGCCCCTATAGCATGCTGCCCGTAGATTACATAGATTAATCAGTACAACTCCTGGAAAATCTGACAATCAATTGTGGTGAAGTCACTTGTGGCATTGAGACCACTGAGAGAGCAGGAATAATAGACTAAGAAAAGTAATTGGCACGTTACCGTTAGAAGCAGCACAGTAGATAATTATCACGTGCAGCCACCATAAGAGTTAGTATCATTGCAAGTTAGACTTCCTTCTCATTCTAGTAGATATTACTAGCAGATTAATACTACTTTTATAGCTTTTAAAGGGAATCTGACTCCATAAATAGGCCGCGAGCGGATGGATGTCTTTACGTACCAGTACTCACACAAGGTGATTTTATCAGATAGCTTGACTCGACTGCAGATTCTTGCATGAAGATTCCAGTAGAAGGTTTATTTTCAAGCTGAACTTCTGCATTATGTACGATAGCAGTAGTTGCAGTAGCAGTTGGTAAAAAGCCAGTTCTGAACCAGAGATATACAGATCTGAATCTCAGATGAATATGGCTGACATACACAGGAAGAAGGGAGGGGTTACCTATATCTACTGGGAGAGAGACAGGACAAACTTCTAAAAGGCAAATCTGGTTCCATAGCAGTGCAATAGGAACAATACAATGATAACACAATACTGTGTGATTTCAGAGTTGTGAGGAATAACACTGTTACCAGGGTTTTGCAACTTAATCTGAGAGCAGCGATGTGTCACTTATTGGGCTGCTTGCTGTAGTTTCGATAAAATTTCTAACTTGTCTGCAACGACTAATAGGCAGCTTTCTGCCTATGCACATTGTAAACAGAAAGCTGCCAATCAGTGGTGTGGGCAGGGTTATGCAGAGCTCAGCATTCAGAACTCTGCTACATGTGCAGCAAGTAGTCCAGTAAGTGATGAATCACTGGAATTATGGTCTCTGTCCCTACATTATGCTGCTCTCAGATGGGGGAGCAAAAACATGGTGACAGTTTTACGCAACAGGGAATGTGCTATCAGTAAATTACTATTGTTTCAATTAGTTTTTTCTGTTAAATGTACTTTTGAAACATTTTTGCCAATGTTTTTTTCCTAGTTGTCAATCTTTATTTAAAAATAAAAATAGGATTAGTGCTGAAGAGTTGCTAGACTCTAACTGCCTGTTGTTTTCGGAAACAACAAATGTACATTTCCAGGAATTAAGAGACTCAGAACCTAAACTTTGTATTCATGCATCTAATGAGCCTGTTCAAAAGTCGTTATAAAGAGAGGTGGAGTAGAGGTAGCATTAGCATCACCGATTGTGAATAGTAGATCCTGTGTTATCAGCTGTATATAAAGGTGTTATCAGTCAATATACAGGAGGAGGAGGTGAGCTGTGACATCACCGATTGTGAATAGTAGATCCTGTGTTATCAGCTGTATATAAAGGTGTTATCAGTCAAAATACAGGAGGAGGAGGTGAGCTGTGATATCACCGATTGTGAATAGTAGATCCTGTGTTATCAGCTGTATATAAAGGTGTTATCAGTCAAAATACAGGAGGAGGAGGTGAGCTGTGATATCACCGATTGTGAATAGTAGATCCTGTGTTATCAGCTGTATATAAAGGTGTTATCAGTCAATATACAGGAGGAGGAGGTGAGCTGTGACATAACCTATTGTGAATGGTGGATCCTGTGTTATCTACTGTATATAGAGGTGTTATCAGTCATTGTACAGGAGGAGGTGAGCTGTGACATCACCTATTGTGAATGGTGGATCCTGTGTTATCTACTGTATATAGAGGTGTTATCAGTCATTGTACAGGAGGAGGAGGAGGTGAGCTGTGATATCACCTATTGTGAATGGTGGATCCTGTGTCATCTACTGTATATAGAGGGTTATCAGTCATTATACAGGAGGAGGAGGTGAGCTGTGACATCCCCTATTGTGAATGGTGGATCCTGTGTTATCTACTGTATATAGAGGTGTTATTCATTGTACAGGAGGAGGTGAGCTATGACATCACCTATTGTGAATGGTGGATCCTGTGTTATCTACTGTATATAGAGGTGTTATCAGTCATTGTACAGGAGGAGGAGGTGAGCTGTGACATCACCTATTGTGAATGGTGGATCCTGTGTTATCTACTGTATATAGAGGTGTTATCAGTCATTGTACAGGAGGAGGAGGTGAGCTGTGACATCACCTATTGTGAATGGTGGATCCTGTGTTATCTACTGTATATAGAGGTGTTGTCAGTCATTGTACAGGAGGAGGAGGAGGTGAGCTATGACATCACCTATTGTGAATGGTGGATCCTGTGTTATCTACGTATATAGAGGTGTTGTCAGTCATTGTACAGGAGGAGGAGGAGGTGAGCTGTGACATCACCTATTGTGAATGGTGGATCTGTGTTATCTACTGTATATAGAGGTGTTATCAGTCATTGTACAGGGGGAGGAGGTGAGCTGTGACATCACCTATTGTGAATGGTGGATCCTGTGTTATCTACTGTATATAGAGGTGTTTCAGTCATTGTACAGGAGGAGGAGGAGGTGAGCTATGACATCACCTATTGTGAATGGTGGATCCTGTGTTATCAACTGTATATAGAGGTGTTATCAGTCATTGTACAGGAGGAGGAGAGTGAGCTGTGAATCACTATTGTGAATGGTGGATCCTGTGTTATCTACGTATATAGAGGTGTTATCAGTCATTGTACAGGAGGAGGAGGTGATCTGTGACATCACCTATTGTGAATGGTGGATCCTGTGTTATCTACTGTATATAGAGGTGTTATCAGTCATTGTACAGGAGGAGGAGGGTGACTATGACATCACCTATTGTGAATGGTGGATCCTGTGTTATCTACTGTATATAGAGGTGTTATCAGTCATTGTACAGGAGGAGGAGGTGAGCTATGACATCACCTATTGTGAATGGTGGATTCTGTGTTATCTACTGTATATAGAGGTGTTATCAGTCATTGTACAGGAGGAGGAGGTGAGCTGTGACATCACCTATTGTGAATGGTGGATCCTGTGTTATCTACTGTATATAGGGTGTTATCAGTCATTGTACAGGATAGGTGATCTGTGACATCACCTATTGTGAATGGTGGATCCTGTGTTATCTACTGTATATAGAGGTGTTATCAGTCATTGTAGAGGATAGGTGATCTGTGACATCACCTATTGTGAATGGTGGATCATGTGTTATCTACTGTATATAGAGGTGTTATCAGTCATTGTACAGGAGGAGGAGTGATCTGTGACATCACCTATTGTGAATGGTGGATCCTGTGTTATCTACTGTATATAGAGGTGTTATCAGTCATTGTACAGGAGGAGGAGGAGGTGAGCTATGACATCACCTATTGTGAATGGTGGATCCTGTGTTATCTACTGTATATAGAGGTGTTATCAGTCATTGTACAGGAGGAGGTGATCTGTGACATCACCTATTGTGAATGGTGGATCCTGTGTTATCTATTGTATATAGAGGTGTTATCAGTCATTGTACAGGAGGAGGAGGAGGTGAGCTGTGACATCACCTATTGTGAATGGTGGATCCTGTGTTATCTACTGTATATAGAGGTGTTATCAGTCATTGTACAGGAGGAAGAGGTGAGCTGTTGTGTGGCCCAGCTATGTAAGGTACACAAAAATCCAGGAGAATGCACAGGAAGGTAACCGCAAAAGCTTGTTATCATTCACTTCACTCACACTTTCAGACACACCCACTAGGGGTATAAGAGGGAGTGACACGTGCAGAGCTAATTCAAGTTTCCTGTCTGAGAAGAGCTCAAGGCAGATAGTTTCCTGTCTGAGGACAGTGCAGTTCAGTCTCAGTCCAGTCTGGACTTGGAGGATACTGAGAGCTAGTCAGTGAGCTCTAGAAGAAAGCTGACATTACCATCGAAGCCACAAGTGCTTATGCTAAGAGCGAGAGCAGGGCGAAGGGCATAGTGGAGAAGACAGAGAGAGAAGTGCTTCAGGTATTGGATTGCCTGCACTAAATCACCGGACACCGGAGTCCGAAGCGTTGCTAGTGTTTCAAGCATAGTAACAAGATAACCGGAGGCATCTGGACTACAGGTCGCAGAGAGCAGCCCTAAGTGTCGATACGTAATCGGAGTCAGGAGGAATAAGTGTTCTGACCACGCACCACAATTGTGGATACCAGGGCTATGGGGTACTCGGAGCCGAGCCCATGGAAATCTATGGGAGTTGTCACTGGTAGCGGTGGCTCGGTCCGTGGCCCTGGCGGTCGTGCAATAGGGGAATATTTACAGGGGATATTTAGGATAGGTAGTTCGTGACGCCACCTGCGGTTTCTGGTAAATTGTACCAGCGCTGCTCTAAGGACTTTCACAGGGGATGTTATGGGGCAGCTTGGTAGTAAGTCTCCCACAGGCGAGACGGGTCCCTGGAAGTCTATGGTGGTGATGATGCAGGGTGTAGTAAGAATTCAGTCACACACAAGGTAGTTCCTTTTCATACCTTTTACTGATAGTGGTTCAAGCAGATCCCGGGGAGCTGGTCGGGGTGGAGAGTGCACATTCCGGTAACAGCTGAGCAGGTTAGAGGCCTCCTTAACTTCAATGTACATGTGAGTCCAACTTGCCTGAAGCGAAGTTAACTCTGAATCTCCAGCTTTCTCAATAGCTGTACTGCCCGGCCAACGTTGTGGTGGAGCCTTCTAAGTGATGAAACTAAGTCCTTACTTTTGTCGTGCACTTGACTCAAAGTCCCTGTTCCACCTGACTCCGGTTACGTATTGACACTTAGGGCTGCTCTCTGCGACCTGTAGTCCAGATGCCTCCGGTTTTCTTGTTACTAAGCTTGAAACTGTAGCAACGCTTCGGACCCCGGTGTCCGGCAATTTAGTGCAGGTAATCCAATACCTGTAGCACTGCTCTGTCTTCTCCACTGCGCCCTTCGCCCTGCTTCACGCTCTTAACATAAACACTTGTACTTTCAATGGCGTGGTCAGCTTTCTCTAGGGCTCGCTGAGTAGCCCTCAGTATCCTCTAAGTCCCACTTGGACTGACACTGAACTGATCCGTCCGTAGACAGGAGCCAGATTCCACTACTCTCCCTCCTAGGTTGGCTGACTGACTAACCACCAACTCACTCAGATACGTGTCACTCCCTCCTATATATCAGATGGGTGTGTCTGAAGGTGTGAGTGACAGTGAATGAATATCAAGCGTTGCTGTTACCTTCCTGTGCACTCTCCTGGATTTTCATGTGTGCCTGCGTAGCTGGGCTACACATCCCCCCTTGGTAAAACACAGCACTCCCGGGCTGTAAAAGACAAAAAGAATATTTTGTTTTGCATTAACATAAACATTATATGTAAGGTTCTGTGTACATGTTCCTGAAACTCAGTTTGTTCGTTGGCCATTTTGCTTTCTGTCTTGCTGCAGCTATCTTGCCCTCAGTCAAAATGGAGTTTCCAGCTTGCATGTTCCCGCCCTGATTCTCTCCTTTTGCTTCTTAAGCAGCCACAGCTGAGCAATCAGTGCTTCAGAATCTAGCCTGCAGTGAACCTGTGACCTGACTCCTGAAGCCTTGGACCTTGTACTCCAGCTATTCCTACTGAGGAACTCTGAAGCACTTGTGGACTCTGAACCCTGCTCTTTGAAAGACCCACGTTTGCATGGACTTACGGTAACAGAGAAGAAGATCCTGAACCTGTTGTGGAGAGTGATTGCTGAGCTTAGATTACTCTGGCCTGCTGTGTCTCCTGCTTCTGTGTCTGCAAACTGTGTGACTATTTTTGCCAACTTGTATGAAGTAATACAAGACTTTCTATATCAAACCTGTGTCTCATGTATTTTCATCGCACCCAAGCACAAGACGCTATATGAACTGTACTACATACATTACAAGATTCTGAAGCCAAACGTTAGTGTCTGCTGGGTCTGGAAAGGCTGTGTCTGCTGCAACTGTGGATATCGGATCTCCGGTTGTACTTTCTGTGATGACAGTGGTTGTGACTTCTCACAACCATTCCAGGTGAGCAATTCCCTTAAGTGTTTTTTTTTTCTGCAGTGTTACCACAGGTAAACACTATTGTTTTTTTTTTCTTTTCTCTTTTTTGTCTGCTGTAACTGTGGATATCAGATGTCCAGGTGAACTTTCTGTGATGATAGTGGTTGTGACTTCTCACAACCATTCCAGGTGAGCAGTTCCCTTAATTTTTTTTTCTCTCTGCAGTGTTACCACAGGTAAACACTATTGTTTTTTTTTTCTCCTCTCCTCTTCTTCCAGTACTCCTGTCTTAAAAGATCTGGAAAATGGAGGCCCGCATAAAGGAACTTTGCGGAGTGACTGATAATATCCTTGCAGATTTGCAGAATATAAAGACCCGTTTTTCAAGCCTACAGGACCTCACTAATCACAATTTGCAAGTGTTTGGACAGACTGCCCAGGATTTGCGAGCCAGGATTGAGGTTCTAGAGGAGCGAGTCCAGGCTCCTGCCGTAGCCCCGAGTTCTGGGATTCCCAAGTTGCCCCCTTTTCGTTTTGGCGGTGAACGTGAGAAATTCAGGGGATTTATTAATCAATGCAATCTTTTTTTTCTGCACATGCTTCACAATTTCCCACTGAACGATCTAAGGTGCTTACTATAATTATGTTGCTTACCAACAAGGCTTTGATGTGGGCAAACCCTCTGATTGAGACTGAGGATGATTGTTTGAATCACCTTGATGCTTTTATTTCAGCCATGGGGCAGGTGTTTGATGACCCCAATCGAGGTGCAACAGCTGAAGCAGCCATGTTAGCTTTGCGCCAAGGTAAGCACTCGGTAGCTGAATATGCCTTGGATTTCAGGAGATGGGCCCTTGATACCACCTGGGACAGTTCCGCCAAAAAATCTATTTTTCGAAAGGGGTTATCTCCACTGATTAAGGATGAACTTGCTCGTGCCGACCCTCCCACTGCGTTAGGTGACTTTATTAACTACTGCATCCGTATTGATACTCGTCTGACTGAACGCAGGCAAGAGAGATGGTTCGAAAGCAATCGCACTAACCTTTTCCTACCTTCCTCTCCAGCTAAGGAACCTTTGAGTAGGATTACACGGGAACCTGAACCTGAACCCATGCAGGTAGACTCTTTACAACGACGGGTTAGTGATGCATGCAAGGAACATCGTTTTAAGGAGAATCTATGTTTCTATTGTGGTAAGTCAGGGCACTTCATTATAAACTGCCCCAGCCGTTCTCGTAAGACTACTGCAGCACTCATTCACTGTGAGTGTTGCGAGAGGGGATCTGTCAGGTCCGAGCCTCAGGCTCCAGAGAGATCTGCAGCAACCGATCTTGATTTCTCGGACTTAAACTCCGTTACCTCTGAGGACGTTGACTGTGTAAACGCTGCCATTTTTCAAGTTTCCTCAGCGGTGTCCCAGCTGAGTTGTAAGAAAAACAATTCTCATTGCTTTCTTTCCATCAAACTCTGGGTTGACTCAGCTTGGGTGTCTAGCTCTGCTATGATCGACTCAGGGGCAAGTGGAAATTTTATGGATGTCTCCTTTGCTCTGAAACAGGGGATACGTTCAGTGAAGAAGGCTACTCCAGTACAGATGGAAACTGTGGATGGCTCCCTGCTGACCTCTGGACCAGTGGATCAGGAAACAGAGCCTTTGAGGGTTCTTATGGGTAAAGATCATCAAGAGAAACTGTCCTTTATGCTTATCTCTTCTCCCCACTTTCCCATTATTCTAGGGCTACCATGGCTGCAGGCTCAGAATCCTACCATTAACTGGGAGACCAAGGAATTACACTTTCCAGAGAAACAGATGAGTCCAAAAGTTTCAGCTTGCTCTGTTCCTAAAGGAACCATGTCAGTCCCTGAACTACCAGCTGTATACCAGGACTATGTGGATTTATGTGACAAGAAGAACCCTGACCAGCTTCCTCCTCACCGTCCATATGATTGTCCAATTGAATTATTGCCTGGAGCAGAGATACCTTTTGGTAAGATCTACCCCCTGGCGGGGCCCGAGCTAAAGGCTTTAAAGGATTACATAGATGAAAATCTAGCCAAGGGCTTCATACGCCCCTCTTCATCTCCTGCAGGTGCACCCATCTTCTTTGTAAAGAAGAAAGATGGATCTCTGAGACCATGCGTAGACTATAGGGAACTCAATAAGGTTACTATTAGAAACCGTTATCCATTGCCTTTAATCCCTGAGTTATTGGAGAGAGTGCGACATGCCAAAATTGTCTCTAAACTAGATCTTCGTGGGGCCTATAACTTGGTCCGTATTAGACCTGGGGATGAATGGAAGACTGCATTCAGGTCACGCTATGGACACTTTGAATATCTAGTTATGCCTTTTGGTCTGAGTACCGCCCCAGCCACTTTCCAACACTTGGTGAATGACATCTTCAGGGATCTCCTAGATACATTCGTGGTAATTTATTTGGATGATATTCTAATTTTTTCTAACTCCACAGAGGAACATCATGGACATGTGAGAATGGTCTTGGAACGTCTAAGACAAAATATCTTTACATCAATCTTGAAAAGTGTGAATTCCATAGGACCGAAATTCAATTTCTGGGGTATGTACTGTCTACACAAGGAATTAGTATGGATGGAAGCAAAACCCAAGCCATCAAGGATTGGCCAAGTCCTAGAAATGTAAAGGAGGTACAGCGCTTCATCGGGTTTGCCAACTTCTATAGACGTTTCATTAGAAATTTCTCTGAGGTAGTGTCACCTATCACCCAACTTACCCGGAAAGAGTCTAGGTTTTCCTGGACTCCCCAAGCCCAGGAAGCATTTTCCCGTCTAAAAGATAAATTTACCACTGCACCTATCCTAGTACATCCCAACCCCGAGCTTGCCTTCATAATAGAGGTGGATGCTTCAGACTGTGCCGTTGGAGCTATACTCTCTCAGAGAACAGGTGAGAAGAATGTCTTGCATCCCTGTGCCTTCTTTTCCCAGCAGTTGTCTTCGGCTGAGAGGAACTACGATGTGGGCAATAGAGAGTTGTTGGCCATTATTGCCGCCTTCAAAGAATGGAGACACCTTCTTCAGGGTGCTGCACAGCAAATAGTCGTCCTGACAGACCATCGTAACCTTGAGTTTATCAGGTCGGCTAAGTGCCTGACTCCTCGCCAGGCTCGCTGGAATCTTTTCTTAAACCAATTTAATTTTATCATTTCTTATAGACCAGGATCGCGCAATGGAAAGGCTGATGCACTCTCTAGGATTTACTCAGCAGAGACACGTCCAATTACTCCTCCTAAGACTATTCTTCCTGACTCTAGATTCCTAGGAGTAATTCATAATCAAGACCTACTTAAGGACATCAAGGAAGCATACCATGCGGATTCCTTTTTGGCACAACCCCCAAGGGACGTAAGTCTTGTCTTTAAGAATGGTGTGTGGATTCAGGGACAACGCCTGTATATTCCTGAAACAGTCAGATTGAGAGTATTGCAACTCATTCACGATTCCAAGATAGCTGGGCATAGAGGAATTCTAAAGACACAGGAATTTCTTTCTCGTTTCTTTTGGTGGCCCACTTGCAGGAAGGATGTTTTAAACTATGTCACTTCATGTGAAGTCTGTGCAAGATGCAAAACACCTCGCTCCTCACCAACTGGTCTGTTACAGCCTCTTCCCACCCCGTCCAGCCCGTGGGGATCCATTTCTATGGACTTCATTGTGGAGTTACCAACCTCTCAAGGGAAGAACACCATTCTAGTGGTGGTTGACCGTCTAACAAAGGCAGCTCATTTTATCCCTTGTGTCGGCTTACCCACTGCAAAACAGACATCAGATCTGATGATTAAAGATGTGTTTCGCTTACATGGAGTACCGGATGAGGTTATTTCGGATCGAGGGGTGCAATTCACTTCTAGGTTTTGGCAAAATTTCTGTGCAGCATTGGACATTAAAGTAAACCTTTCTTCTGCTTTTCATCCCCAGACTAATGGACAGACCGAACGAACCAATCAAACCCTGGAGCAGTATCTCCGCTGCTTTATCTGCCACCTACAGGATGATTGGGTGGATTTACTTCCATTAGCTGAGTTCTCGTATAACAACTCTCAGAGTGCCTCCACTAAGCAGTCTCCTTTTTACTCTAATCTAGGTTATCATCCTAACATTCTACCACGATTTCCCATAGAAACGCCTTTACCAGCAGTGGCTGAAAGAATCACGTCTTTACAGAAGAATATGGATCTTCTAAAGGAGAATTGGAATTGGCTCAGGAAAGGTACAAGAAAGCAGCAGATAAATTTCGTAAACCTGCACCAGCTTTCAAGGTAGGAGACTTGGTCTGGCTGTCAACCAGAAATCTTAAGTTAAGGATTCCATCGTCTAAGTTGGGACATAAGTACATTGGACCCTATAAAATCAGTAAAATTATAAGTGCCGTTGCTTATCGTCTTCAACTGCCCAGAACTATGAGAATCCACCTGTCTTTCATGTATCCCTACTAAAGGCTGTGTAAGGTTCTATGTATATATTCCTGAAACTCAGTTTGTTCGTCAGCCATTTTACTTTCTGTCTTGCTGCAGCTATCTTGCCCTCAGTCAAAATGGAGTTTCCAGCTTGCATGTTCCCGCCCTGATTCTCTCCTTTGCTTCTTAAGCAGCCACAGCTGAGCAATCAGTGCTTCAGAATCTAGCCTGCAGTGAACCTGTGACTTGACTCCTGTAAGCCTTGGACCTTGTACTCCAGCTATTCCTACTGAGGAACTCTGAAGCACTTGTGGACTCTGAACCCTGCTCTTTGAAAGACCCATGTTTGCATGGACTTACGGTAACAGAGAAGAAGATCCTGAATCTGTATTGGAGAGTGATTGCTGAGCTTGGATTACTCTGGCCTGCTGTGTCTCCTGTTTCTGTGTCTGCAAACTGTGTGACTATTTCTGCCAACTTGTATGAAGTAATACAGGACTTTTCTATATCAAACCTGTGACTCCTGTGTTTTCATCGCACCCAAGCACAAGACGCTATATGAACTGTACTACATACATTACAAGATTCTGAAGCCAAAACGTTAGTGTCTGCTGGGTCTGGAAGGCTGTGTCTGCTGTACTGTGGATATCAGACGTCCGGTTGTACTTTCTGTGATGACAGTGGTTGTGACTTCTCACAACCATTCCAGGTGAGCAATTCCCTTAAGTTTTTTCTTTTTGCAGTGTTACCACAGGTAAACACTATTGTTTTTTTTTTTCCTTTCTTTTCTCTTTTTTGTCTGCTGTAACTCTGGATATCAGATGTCTGGTTGAAACTTTCTGTGATGATAGTGGTTGTGACTTCTCACAACCATTCCAGGTGAGCAGTTCCCTTAATTTTTTTTTCTCTCTGCAGTGTTGCCACAGGTGAACACTATTGTTTTTTTCTCTCCTCTTCTTCCAGTAATCCTGTCTTAAAAGATCTGGAAAATGGAGGCCCGCATAAAGGAACTTTGCGGAGTGACTGATAATATCCTTGCAGATTTGCAGAATATAAAGACCCGTTTTACAAATCTACAGGACCTCAATAATCACAATTTGCAAGTGGTTGGACAGACTACCCAGGATTTGCGAGCCAGGATTGAGGTTCTAGAGGGGCGAGTCCAGGCTCCTGCCGTAGCCCCGAGTGCTGGGATTCCCAAGTTGCCCCCTTTCGTTTTGGCGGTGAACGTGAGAAATTCAGGGGATTTATTAATCAATGCAATCTTTTTTTTTCTGCACATGCTTCACAATTTCCCACTGAACGATCTAAGGTGCTTACTATAATTATGTTGCTTACCAACAAGGCTTTAATGTGGGCAAACCCTCTGATTGAGACTGAGGATGATTGTTTGAATCACCTTGATGATTTTATTTCAGCCATGGGGCAGGTGTTTGATGACCCCAATCGAGGTGCAACAGCTGAAGCAGCCATGTTAGCTTTGCGCCAAGGTAAGCACTCGGTAGCTGAATATGCCTTGGATTTCAGGAGATGGGCCCTTGATACCACCTGGGACAGTTCCGCCAAAAAATCTATTTTTCGAAAGGGGTTATCTCCACTGATTAAGGATGAACTTGCTCGTGCCGACCCTCCCACTGCGTTAGGTGACTTTATTAACTACTGCATCCGTATTGATACTCGTCTGACTGAACGCAGGCAAGAGAGTGGTTCGAAAGCAATCGTACTAACCTTTTCCTACCTTCCTCTCCAGCTAAGGAACCTTTGAGTAGGATTACACGGGAACCTGAACCTGAACCCATGCAGGTAGACTCTTTACAACGACGGGTTAGTGATGCACCAAGGAACATCGTTTTAAGGAGAATCTATGTTTCTATTGTGGTAAGTCAGGGCACTTCATTATAAACTGCCCCAGCCGTTCTCGTAAGACTACTGCAGCACTCATTCATTGTGAGTGTTGCGAGAGGGGATCTGTCAGTCCGAGCCTCAGGCTCCAGAGAGATCTGCAGCAACAGATCTTGATTTCTCTGACTTAAACTCCGTTACCTCTGAGGACGTTGACTGTGTAAACGCTGCCATTTTTCAAGTTTCCTCAGCGGTGTCCCAGCTGAGTTGTAAGAAAAACAATTCTCATTGCTTTCTTTCCATCAAACTCTGGGTTGACTCAGCTTGGGTGTCTAGCTCTGCTATGATCGACTCAGGGGCAAGTGGAAATTTTATGGATGTCTCCTTTGCTCTGAAACAGGGAATACGTTCAGTGAAGAAGGCTACTCCAGTACAGATGGAAACTGTGGATGGCTCCCTGCTGACCTCTGGACCAGTGGATCAGGAAACAGAGCCTTTGAGGGTTCTTATGGGTAAAGATCATCAAGAGAAACTGTCCTTTATGCTTATCTCTTCTCCCCACTTTCCCATTATTCTAGGGCTACCATGGCTGCAGGCTCAGAATCCTACCATTAACTGGGAGACCAAGGAATTACACTTTCCAGAGAAACAGATGAGTCCAAAAGTTTCAGCTTGCTCTGTTCCTAAAGGAATCATGTCAGTCCCTGAACTACCAGCTGTATACCAGGACTATGTGGATTTATGTGACAAGAAGAACGCTGACCAGCTTCCTCCTCACCGTCCATATGATTGTCCAATTGAATTATTGCCTGGAGCAGAGATACCTTTTGGTAAGATCTACCCCCTGGCGGGGCCCGAGCTAAAGGCTTTAAAGGATTACATAGATGAAAATCTAGCCAAGGGCTTCATACGCCCCTCTTCATCTCCTGCAGGTGCACCCATCTTCTTTGTAAAGAAGAAAGATGGATCTCTGAGACCATGCGTAGACTATAGGGAACTCAATAAGGTTACTATTAGAAACCGTTATCCATTGCCTTTAATCCTGAGTTATTGGAGAGAGTGCGACATGCCAAAATTTTTTCTAAACTAGATCTTCGTGGGGCCTATAACTTAGTCCGTATTAGACCTGGGGATGAATGGAAGACTGCATTCAGGTCACGCTATGGACACTTTGAATATCTAGTTATGCCTTTTGGTCTGAGTACCGCCCCAGCCACTTTCCAACACTTGGTGAATGACATCTTCAGGGATCTCCTAGATACATTCGTGGTAATTTATTTGGATGATATTCTAATTTTTTCTAACTCCACAGAGGAACATCATGGACATGTGAGAATGATCTTAGAACGTCTAAGACAAAATCATCTTTACATCAAACTTGAAAAGTGTGAATTCCATAGGACCGAAATTCAATTTCTGGGGTATGTACTGTCTACACAAGGAATTAGTATGGATGGAAGCAAAACCCAAGCCATCAAGGATTGGCCAAGTCCTAGAAATGTGAAGGAGGTACAGCGCTTCATCGGGTTTGCCAACTTCTATAGACGTTTCATTAGAAATTTCTCTGAGGTAGTGTCACCTATCACTCAACTTACCCGGAAAGAGTCTAGGTTTTCCTGGACTCCCAAGCCCAGGAAGCATTTTCCCGTCTAAAAGATAAATTTACCACTGCACCTATCCTAGTACATCCCAACCCCGAGCTTGCCTTCATAATAGAGGTGGATGCTTCAGACTGTGCCGTTGGAGCTATACTCTCTCAGAGAACAGGTGAGAAGAATGTCTTGCATCCCTGTGCCTTCTTTTCCCAGCAGTTGTCTTCGGCTGAGAGGAACTATGATGTGGGCAATAGAGAGTTGTTGGCCATTATTGCCGCCTTCAAAGAATGGAGACACCTTCTTCAGGGTGCTGCACAGCAAATAGTCGTCCTGACAGACCATCGTAACCTTGAGTTTATCAGGTCGGCTAAGTGCCTGACTCCTCGCCAGGCTCGCTGGAATCTTTTCTTAAACCAATTTAATTTTATCATCTCTTATAGACCAGGATCGCGCAATGGAAAGGCTGATGCACTCTCTAGGATTTACTCAGCAGAGACACGTCCAATTACTCCTCCTAAGACTATTCTTCCTGACTCTAGATTCCTAGGAGTAATTCATAATCAAGACCTACTTAAGGACATCAAGGAAGCATACCATGCGGATTCCTTTTTGGCACAACCCCCAAGGGACGTAAGTCTTGTCTTTAAGAATGGTGTGTGGATTCAGGGACAACGTCTGTATATTCCTGAAACAGTCAGATTAAGAGTATTGCAACTCATTCACGATTCCAAGATAGCTGGGCATAGAGGAATTCTAAAGACGCAGGAATTTCTTTCTCGTTTCTTTTGGTGGCCCACTTGCAGGAAGGATGTTTTGAATTATGTCACTTCATGTGAGGTCTGTGCAAGATGCAAAACACCTCGCTCCTCACCAACTGGTCTGTTACAGCCTCTTCCCACCCCGTCCCGCCCGTGGGGATCCATTTCTATGGACTTCATTGTGGAGTTACCAACCTCTCAGGGGAAGAACACCATTCTAGTGGTGGTTGACCGTCTAACAAAGGCAGCTCATTTTATCCTTTGTGTCGGCTTACCCACTGCAAAACAGACATCAGATTTGATGATTAAAGATGTGTTTCGCTTACATGGAGTACCGGATGAGGTTATTTCGGATCGAGGGGTGCAATTCACTTCTAGGTTTTGGCAAAATTTCTGTGCAGCATTGGACATTAAAGTAAACCTTTCTTCTGCTTTTCATCCCCAGACTAATGGACAGACCGAACGAACCAATCAAACCCTGGAGCAGTATCTCCGCTGCTTTATCTGCCACCTACAGGATGATTGGGTGGATCTACTTCCATTAGCTGAGTTCTCGTATAACAACTCTCAGAGTGCCTCCACTAAACAGTCTCCTTTTTACTCTAATCTAGGTTATCATCCTAACATTCTACCACGATTTCCCATAGAAACGCCTTTACCAGCAGTGGCTGAAAGAATCACGTCTTTACAGAAGAATATGGATCTTCTAAAGGAAAATCTGGAATCGGCTCAAGAAAGGTACAAGAAAGCAGCAGATAAATTTCGTAAACCTGCACCAGCTTTCAAGGTAGGAGACTTGGTCTGGCTGTCAACCAGAAATCTTAAGTTAAGGATTCCATCGTCTAAGTTGGGACATAAGTACATTGGACCCTATAAAATCAGTAAAATTATAAGTGCCGTTGCTTGTCGTCTTCAACTGCCCAGAACTATGAGAATCCACCTGTCTTTCATGTATCCCTACTAAAGGCTGCGACACTCAATACGTTTCCTGGACGTTCCTCTCCTTGCCCTGACCCAGTGCTAGTCTATGGTCAGGAAGAATTTGTGGTGGAAAGGATTTTAGATTCCAGGTTGTATAGAAATCAGTTACAATATCTGATTAAATGGCAGGGCTACCCAGTGGAGGACAACTCATGGGAACCGGTCAATAACGTTAATGCTCCTCGCTTGCTCCGTCAGTTTCATCAGAGGTACCCACACAAGCCTGGTCTGAGGTCATCCGGAGGTTGTCCTTAAGGGGGGAGTAATGTAAGGTTCTATGTATATATTCCTGAAACTCAGTTTGTTCGTCAGCCATTTTACTTTCTGTCTTGCTGCAGCTATCTTGCCCTCAGTCAAAATGGAGTTTCCAGCTTGCATGTTCCCGCCCTGATTCTCTCCTTTGCTTCTTAAGCAGCCACAGCTGAGCAATCAGTGCTTCAGAATCTAGCCTGCAGTGAACCTGTGACTTGACTCCTGTAAGCCTTGGACCTTGTACTCCAGCTATTCCTACTGAGGAACTCTGAAGCACTTGTGGACTCTGAACCCTGCTCTTTGAAAGACCCACGTTTGCATGGACTTACGGTAACAGAGAAGAAGATCCTGAATCTGTATTGGAGAGTGATTGCTGAGCTTGGATTACTCTGGCCTGCTGTGTCTCCTGTTTCTGTGTCTGCAAACTGTGTGACTATTTCTGCCAACTTGTATGAAGTAATACAGGACTTTTCTATATCAAACCTGTGACTCCTGTGTTTTCATCGCACCCAAGCACAAGACGCTATATGAACTGTACTACATACATTACAGGCTGCGACATCCAATACGTTTCCTGGACGTTCTTCTCCTTGCCCTGACCCAGTGCTAGTCGATGGTCAGGAAGAATTTGTGGTGGAAAGGATTTTAGATTCCAGGTTGTATAGAAATCAGTTACAATATCTGATTAAATGGCAGGGCTACCCAGTGGAGGACAACTCATGGGAACCAGTCAATAACGTTAATGCTCCTCGCTTGCTCCGTCAGTTTCATCAGAGGTACCCACACAAGCCTGGTCTGAGGTCATCCGGAGGTTGTCCCTAAGGGGGGAGTAATGTAAGGTTCTGTGTACATGTTCCTGAAACTCAGTTTGTTCGTCGGCCATTTTGCTTTCTGTCTTGCTGCAGCTATCTTGCCCTCAGTCAAAATGGAGTTTCCAGCTTGCATGTTCCCGCCCTGATTCTCTCCTTTTGCTTCTTAAACAGCCACAGCTGAGCAATCAGTGCTTCAGAATCTAGCCTGCAGTGAACCTGTGACCTGACTCCTGAAGCCTTGGACCTTGTACTCCAGCTATTCCTACTGAGGAACTCTGAAGCACTTGTGGACTCTGAACCCTGCTCTTTGAAAGACCCACGTTTGCATGGACTTACGGTAACAGAGAAGAAGATCCTGAACCTGTTGTGGAGAGTGATTGCTGAGCTTAGATTACTCTGGCCTGCTGTGTCTCCTGCTTCTGTGTCTGCAAACTGTGTGACTATTTTTGCCAACTTGTATGAAGTAATACAAGACTTTCTATATCAAACCTGTGTCTCATGTATTTTCATCGCACCCAAGCACAAGACACTATATGAACTGTACTACATACATTACATTATAACACTTCCCATCCGGGAGGTACGACTTCTTGAACGTTGCAATTTGTACAATAGGAAAATACAAAAGTATCAAAAGTATCAAAACATGCTCATATATACAAGATACTTGTGGAGGACCCGCACCAAAAACCTCCCACGTGGGTCCTGGGTGGGCTGCAGGACTTCTGACTGCAGACCTCACTCTAGGCCCACCATACGGGTTTTTCTTCAGAGGTAGATAGTAATGGTTTCATGTAAAACCAAGATAATGCACCGAAGCGCAACTATTTACAGGATAAGTTCTGGGCTGGCACAGTCCTCAGCCTCTCAGTCCATGGCATGGTTAAAGACACATTTATCAACTCAATTTTCAAGTATTCACATATACTTTAACTGAATTTACCCAACCGGGGTATACTATGTAATCAACACATTGAATATTTAACTTTTTCAAATTCTTTGAATCTTCACTTTAACTTTTGCTTTACCCAGCCGGGTACTCTACTTCAAACATGTAAACACCATACATACACAGTAATAAAGTGCAAAAATGGCAATTCTCTCAACAAACTTTATACATTTCTTAGATGCGGTAAACCCCTGTCTGGGTCCTACCGGTCTTCACTTTTATAAACTTTCACTGACGTCTTCCACTCCTGGGGCTGGAACGACGCGATGCCCTTTGGATCCCATAACAAATAAGTCATGGCCCGATATCAGTGTTTGAGTGGCCACAGTCCTTGTGCGAACCACCTGGGACGCAACGGGTGTCTCAGGCAAATATTGGCTTCTCATTAAAGATGCAGGCTTAGGCTGCGATTTAACTGTGGTCGCATCCGGTTGCGATCCAGAATGAGTTGCAGGTTGTGTTGCGGGACACTTTGCTGATTGCGATGCTGAATAGGTCGCTGATTGCGATGCTGAATAGGTCGCTGATTGGGATGTTGAATAGGTCGCTGATTGAGATGTTGAATAGGTCGCTGATTGCGAAGCAGGGGGCGATGCTGGGGCACGGCCTGGTGGGTGGGAGCTCTGAACTGGGACGCTTCGGTACCGGCGTCGGGGACGGGGTCACTAACGATGGAGACGTTCAGGGCATACCACCCCTTCATACCCCAGTGACGGGTGTAGCTCACAATGTCCCCATTAATCAGGTCCCTCCCAGGATGACCGATGGGCAGGTGGGATTCTACGTCCCTGCGGCTTACAAAGACCCCTGGATAGAGGCCTGGCTCACGGATGAAGCCCCAGCCCTTGCGGAGCTGAAACTCAGCGACGCACCCCTGCCGCCGCGGTTCCCGTCGGGTACCTTTATCCTGGCGGATGGCCTCTTTCTCTGCGAAGAACCGTTCATGCCACTCCTGTCGGGACCGCTGGATGTCTCTCTCTTCCTCCTGCTTTTGGCGTCGCTGCTCCTCTTCACGACGGCGCCACTCACTTTCCCACTGTACGGCATAGGTGACGTCATCTAATCGCTCCATCTCGTCCCAGTCGACTTCCGGCAACGATGGCTGGGACCCCTCCGGTGACCTTACCGGGGAGCGGTACTCTGCTGTGGCCTCCTGGCCTGACTGGCACTCCGGTCCGGGCAATACCTCCTCAGCCTCCTTCTCCTCCACCTCCGCATCGGTGGGGTCAGGTACAGCACTCTCGGTGGTAACCTCCGGTCGTCCCTCAGCCTTCTCCAGCAGCGATTTCAGGAATTCAGGAGACGGCCCTTGGCTTGTAGGAGAGAACATGGCGTCCCACAGCAGCCGCTGTGTTTGGGTGCGCCAGCGTCTCTCTGTCTCCTGTCGATCAACACGACCCTGGAGCTTCCTCCTTAGCTCCTCATTCTCCCTCCGCAGCTCCATCATGGCGGGGTCGGTGTCCCTATCTGGGGACAGCTCCGGCACAGGTAGGAAATCATCCGGTCCTCGGCTCAGATCCTCCTGTCCTTCCGCCATCTCGTCCCAGGCAAGAGTGTAGGTTCCATCAGGAACAGTCCGGTCTCTTCCGTGGAGGCGGGATTTGCGTCTCCTCCTCTTCGCATAGAGGATGAAGAGGAGGCGGATTTCTTTAGCGGAGGGGCAGGACCGCACATTGTAGTAACATTTGGAGAGGGCGGCCATATCTTTCGCGCCTCAGGGGGGTACACGCCCACGAATGCACGCCCACCTTCTTCACCAGCGCCTCAGGGGCCAACTTGGCGGTAAAGTGGCGGTATTTGGCGCCAAATGCAGCAACAGTCTTTTCTGCACAAACAGTTCAATATAGGCACACAGGACTCACAATTGCAAGTTTCGCATCCTGTTCGTGACGCCAAGTTGTTCTGACCACGCACCACAATTGTGGATACCAGGGCTATGGGGTACTCGGAGCCGAGCCCATGGAAATCTATGGGAGTTGTCACTGGTAGCGGTGGCTCGGTCCGTGGCCCTGGCGGTCGTGCAATAGGGGAATATTTACAGGGGATATTTAGGATAGGTAGTTTGTGACGCCACCTGCGGTTTCTGGTAAATTGTACCAGCGCTGCTCTAAGGACTTTCACAGGGGATGTTATGGGGCAGCTTGGTAGTAAGTCCCCACAGGCGAGACGGGTCCCTGGAAGTCTATGGTGGTGATGATGCAGGGTGTAGTAAGAATTCAGTCACACACAAGGTAGTTCCTTTTCATACCTTTTACTGATAGTGGTTCAAGCAGATCCCGGGGAGCTGGTGGGGTGGAGAGTGCACATTCCGGTAACAGCTGAGCAGGTTAGAGGCCTCCTTAACTTTAATGTACATGTGAGTCCAACTTGCCTGAAGCGAAGTTAACTCTGAATCTCCAGCTTTCTCAATAGCTGTACTGCCCGGCCAACGTTGTGGTGGAGCCTTCTAAGTGATGAAACTAAGTCCTTACTTTTGTCGTGCACTTGACTCAAAGTCCCTGTTCCACCTGACTCCGGTTACGTATTGACACTTAGGGCTGCTCTCTGCGACCTGTAGTCCAGATGCCTCCGGTTTTCTTGTTACTAAGCTTGAAACTGTAGCAACGCTTCGGACCCCGGTGTCCGGCAATTTAGTGCAGGTAATCCAATACCTGTAGCACTGCTCTGTCTTCTCCACTGCGCCCTTCGCCCTGCTTCACGCTCTTAACATAAACACTTGTACTTTCAATGGCGTGGTCAGCTTTCTCTAGGGCTCGCTGAGTAGCCCTCAGTATCCTCTAAGTCCCACTTGGACTGACACTGAACTGATCCGTCCGTAGACAGGAGCCAGATTCCACTACTCTCCCTCCTAGGTTGGCTGACTGACTAACCACCAACTCACTCAGATACGTGTCACTCCCTCCTATATATCAGATGGGTGTGTCTGAAGGTGTGAGTGACAGTGAATGAATATCAAGCGTTGCTGTTACCTTCCTGTGCACTCTCCTGGATTTTCATGTGTGCCTGCGTAGCTGGGCTACACACAAGGACTTTTAGCAGGGCCCTGCATAGAAGGACTCTGTTCTCACCACTCAGAAGGCTCCACCACAATATTGGCCGGGCTTGTCAGCTATTGAGAAAGCTGGAGATTGCAGAGTTAACTTCGCTTCACGCAAGTTGGGCTCACATACATATAGAAGTTAAGGAGGCCTCTAACCTGCTCAGCGGCTACCCGAGTGTGCATTCTCCACCCCGACCAGCTCCCGGGATCTTCCTGAAACACCTTCAAGTAAAAGGTATGAAAAGAAGCTATTTCGTGTGTGACTGAATTATTACCTACACCCTGCATCATCACCATAGACTTCCAGGGACCAGTCTCACCTGTGGGAGACCTACCACCCAGCTGCCCCCATAACATCCCCTGTGAAGAACCTTATAGCAGCGCTGGTCCAATTAACCAGATACCACAGGTGGCGTCACGAACTACCTATCCTAATAATCCCCTGTAAATATCCCCCATCGCTTGACTGCCAGGGCCACGGACCGAGTCCCGCTGCCAGTGACAACTCCCATAGAAATCATTGGGCTCGGCTCCGAGTACCCCATAGCCCTGGTAACCACTTCAGTGTGGTGCGAGTCAGCTTTTTGGCGTCACGAACAGGATACGAAGCTTGCAATTGTGAGTCCTGTGTTGCCTATTGAACTGTTTAGTGAAAAAGACTGTTTGCTGTGTTTGGCGCCATAATACCGCCATCTTTACCGCAATATTCGCGCCCTCAGGCGCTGGTGAAGAAGGGGGGCGTACCTGAAAGAGCGCGCTGTTGCCTGGACACGCCCCCAACTCTGACTCAGCCACAGGTCCTGTGAAACAGGAAGTGAAGGCTCTAGCATCAGAGCGCCAGCGACAAAGGTCCTGTCTCCACCGCTGTGCCTGCGACGCTGCAGCCTGTGAAAGAGGTAGGCTCAGATTAACCAAGGGGGCATCAATATGTCACAGCAACCAGCAGACGGAGCGGCCCCCGCCGGTGGCCCCAATAGCCCACCGCTTGGCGTTGTAGTGCAGGATGGAGGTGCGGGCCCCTCACCTGGCCCGGTGGTCCCGCTCATGCCGCTAACGCTCCCATACATGCCAGGAGGAAGTGGCTCCCCCAGTACAGCGGCGAGCCCGACACCCTGCCAGGGTTTAAAAGGAAAATATGTAGTATTTTGGATATGTACTCAATGACTGAAAAGCAAAAAGCTGCTGTGGTAATAGGACAGTTAGCTGGTGCGGCTGAGAGAGAAGTAGAGACTTGGCCCGCTGCAGACCAGGAGTCAGTACCTGCGATTCTCTTAAAGCTACAGGCCATCTTTGAGGACGACAGAAACAGATCTCCGGATGGCATTTTATCAGTGCTTCCAGAAACCGGGTGACAGTATTAGGGACTATGCCTGCCGACTACAGGGGGCCCTGCGAGCTCTCAAACAGGCTAACCCCACAAGTCCCATTGACGAGAGCCAAATGTTGAAAGAGCAATTCGTGCGGGGACTGAGGTCTCTAGAGGAAGGCAGGACTGTAAACTGGTGGTCCTTGGATCATCCAGATGCCACCTTTGATGCCCTAAAGGACATGGCAATAAAAGGACTGCGACCCCTGGAAAAGCCTGAGGTGGCAAATCAGTATCACCCGGGTGAAGCCACTCTAAAGCCGGCAGTACCCACCTTTTCCCCGCAGGTGGCAGAAGCTAAAACGCAGGTGGCGCCCCCTAGTGAGTTGGAATGTCTGCGCCCAGAAGTGCGCCAGCTGACTAAGAACTTGGCCACTGTAATGGATGCCCTGCAACTGCGGAAAGAGGAAGGAGGAAAGATTCTACTAGCCGACTGTCCGGAGGATGTCCCTTGGATGAACCAGAGGAAATGGAGGACGTCGCATCACCGGAGGAGGACCACGCCACCCCCAGGAGCGACTCCTGATCAACACCATCCTCGCCGAGAGATCATCTGTTACCGCTGCAATCAAAAAGGTCATATGGCTCAGCAATGTCCTTTAAACGAGCCGATCCTGGGTCAGAGGGCCAACACCCAGGAGTAGACTCATCAGGCCCCTTAGACTGGAACCGCAGGTTCGTGGGTGGACGGCCCTACCTGTCCATGATTCTGGACGGGATTGCAATCCCTGCACTGCTGGACACGGGATCTCAGGTGACCATCATACCTGACGTCCTTTACAATAAATTTTGGTCCATGGACAGTCTCCAGCCCCCAAGCCCTGACTTGACAGTGTACGCCACCAATGGTCTCCCTGTTGAAGTAATTGGAGCCAAAAATGTAAACGTAAAAGTGGGCAGAGTGGAGCTGAAGGATCAGGGACTTCTAGTAGTAAGGACTGTAAATGAGGAGAGTGGCTTAAATGTGATATTAGGTACTAACGTTATCAGTAACTGTCTGGGAGAAGTTGTGTTTTTGCTCCAACAGGTCGCTGAAATTGCCAGGCCAAAGCAGAAGGGAGTGATCCAGAGGGAGATCCGGGCCCTGATGTGCCAGCAGCAAGCGAAGCTTACAGATGGTGAAATCGGTAATGTACGGGTCACAGACTCGAATCCCATTGTAATACCCCAATGAGTGAAATGTTAATATGGTGTAGAGCAGCCATGGGTCTGAGAGGACAGAACTACCAAGCAGTAGTAGAACCCCATCGCTCAGAACACAGACCTACACTCATGATTGCTAGAGGGGTAGTGGAAGTAATAAATGGGAGAGTACCAGTACGACTTCTCAACTGGGGGGACGATGAAGTAAATTTGCCACGTTATGCTACAGTTGCTAAATTACATGCCGTAGATAACAATTCTATCCTCACAACCGAGTCCTTAGCCTCCCGCCAACCAGCGGAGGATAATGGTCCGGCAACCCCGGTAGCGGACTGGTGTCAGCAGCTTCATATTGGGACAGACACCATTTCCGTCCACCAGAAACAGGGGTACTACGGGTGGTACAAGAGTACGCACAAGTATTTAGCAAGCACCCACTTGATTTTGGGACAATTAAGGGAGTACAGCATCATATCCCTACAGGCAGCCATCCTCCCATCAAAGAGCGGTATAGGCCTATACCTCCAGCCCACTATCAGAAAGCTAAGGAAATGCTGCGTGACATGAAGCAAGCTGGGGTGATAAGGGATAGTTGTAGCCCCTGGGCAGCACCTCTAGTTCTAGTTAAGAAAAAGGATGGTAGCATGCGAATGTGTGTAGATTATAGGCAAGTAAATCGTATAACACATAAAGATGCTTACCCATTACCACGCATAGAGGAATCCTTAGCTGCTCTGAAAACGGCTAACTACTTTTCTACCCTCGACCTTACTAGTGGGTACTGGCAAGTAGCTGTGGCTGAGGAGGATCGGGAGAAAACTGCTTTCACCACCCCAATGGGACTCTGCGAGTTTGACAGAATGCCGTTCGGCCTCAGCAGTGCCCCAGGAACATTCCAGAGAGTGATGGAGAGCTGCCTGGGGCATCTCAACTTCGAAACTGTGCTGCTGTACCTGGACGACGTAATCGTGTACTCCAAGACATATGAAGATCATCTGAAGCACCTGGCAGAGGTATTCGAGTCACTGTCCAAGTATGGGATGAAACTGAAGCCCTCCAAATGCCATCTGCTCAAACGAAAGGTACAATACTTGGGGCATATTGTCAGCTCCGAAGGAGTAGCGCCGGACCCCGAGAAGGTCACAGCCATCCAGAAATGGCCAGAGCCGAAGAATCTAAAGGAGGTGCGTCAGTTCCTGGGACTAACAGGTTACTACAGGAGGTTTGTAAAAGATTACACTAAGAAAGCGGCGCCTTTGCAGGACCTCCTGGTAGGACAACTTCTTAAGAGCAGAAACCCTCCATTCAATTGGGGAAAAGAACAAGCTGAGGCATTCAAAGAGATGAAAGAGATCTTGACCGGCGATGAAATCCTAGCCTACCCAGATTACAGCCAACCGTTCCTGCTATACACAGATGCCAGTAACGAAGGGTTAGGAGCGGTCCTCAGTCAGAAGCAGAACGGCCAAGAAAAAGTCATTGCATATGCCAGCAGAAAACTCAGGCCAACTGAGAGGAATCCGGAAAACTATAGCAGCTTCAAGCTGGAGTTCCTGGCGCTGGTCTGGGCCATTACCGAAAGATTTAAACATTATCTTGCCTCCAACAAGTTCACTGCGTACACGGACAACAACCCCTTGACGCACCTTGAAACAGCCAAGCTGGGAGCCATGGAGCAACGTTGGATGGCTCGGTTGTCAAACTATCAGTTTACCATCAAGTACAGAGCGGGCCGTAAAAATGCTAACGCGGACGCCTTGTCCAAAATGCCGCATGAATCTGACACGGAGGAAGAATCAGATGATCTGGAAGAAATCGAGCTACCTGCGTTCCACCGAAATGGGATGGTCCAAGAGCAACGAGTCTACAGAAAGCAGTGTGGTGAGATGTTGAACCCTTTACCTCATCACAGCTGGAAGGAAACTCAGGACAGCGATCCCGTGGTCAGCCGTATCAAGGAGTTGATAAAACAGGAAGGTTCCTCCTTGGAGAAAGACGAACCCGTACCAGCGAAGCTCCTGTGGAATGAGAGAAGCCGGTTGTTCATATACCGAGAGAAGTTGTGCAGGAGATACGTTGATCCAAGGACCCATGAGATGGTTTGGCAGATAGTGGTCCCCAGAGCAGACATCCAAATGGTGCTGGAAGCGTACCACGATCAAGCAGGACACTTTGGCTGGAAAAAGTTGGAGACCCTGTTGAGGTGTCGGTTCTACTGGGTAGGGATGCGCAGCTCCATCGAGAAGTGGTGCCGGAACTGTGGACCCTGTGGCCTCAGACGAAAAGACTATCATAGTCAGAAGGCACCCTTGCAGCCTATCCGGACGACTCGTCCCCTGGAAATCGTGGCATTGGATCACGTCAAGTTGTCCTCAAGCAGGTCAGGCTACTCATATGCCCTGACCATGGTGGATCACTATTCCAAATTTCTGGTGGTCGCCCCTGTCAAAGATCTGACAGCAGAGACAGCAGCAAGAACCTTCCAAGCAAGTTTCTGCAGACCACACGGATATCCAGAGCAGGTACTGACTGATCGAGGTCCAGCCTTTGAAGCTGAACTGTTTCAGGAATTCTGTCGGTTGTATGGATGTAAGAAGATCAGAACGACCCCGTACCACCCTCAGACCAATGGCCTTTGTGAAAAAATGAATCACATTGTCATCGACTTACTGAAAACTGTACCACTGGAAGAAAGAAATCGGTGGCCAGACTTGTTACCTGACCTGGTTGACTTGTATAACCACATACCAGTAAGTTCCACCAACTGCACTCCAGCCTACCTTATGAGAGCAAGACCCGGAAGATTGCCAATGGATTTGGAACTGGGTGTGGTAGAACCGGAGGCTGATGACAGTGCTGAAGATTGGGACACCACTCGACAAGAACAGTACCAGAGAGTACAAGCCTGCGTAGAAAACAGTATCAACAAAGTAAGAGAAAAGCAAGAGATGAACTATAACAAAAATGCTCCCGCTACGCCTCTTATGCCTGGAGAAATGGTGCTCAAAAGGAAAAGAAGACTGCACAAATTGGATGATCAGTGGGAACAGGAGCCATATGTCGTGCAAAATTCCAATTTTGATAACAGAAAGGTCTGTACCATTAGCAAGGATGGAGGAAAAACGACGGCAACTGTATCTAGAGATCATTTAAAGTTGTGTCCTGGCCCATTAAAGCTCCGTGAAGAAACCCTGTTGTCCTTCAGAAAGAAAATGATGAAGCGGTCATACACACGGATTTGGGAGATTTACCTGCGGATTGGCTCAGACTGGGAGATGCTGTAATTATTCCTGTGCTGCAGTTTTATCAACCGCAAGAGGAGTTTCTACAACCAGTCATACCAATTGTGCCAGTTGAGCCAGTTCCAGAAGGACCTGTTCCGGCAGACCCTCAACTATTGGGATCCCAAGCAGCGGAGCCACAAGAAGCAGCCCCACAAGAAGTGGAATCCCCTGGTGAAGCTGGTGAAGCAGTACCGCCTCGTCCAGTCACTAGCATGCTTGCCAGGTCCCTAGAGAGGTGGAGTCGTATCTATAGTTTGCCGTTACGCAGAACAGAAAGGTTAGAGACTAATATACCTGACGCTACCCACGCAGGTCAGAACGTATCACTAAAGGAAAACTACCTATTCGCTATCAGGAGTAGTCCTAGTAAATTAGTAAGCCAGACCCAGACAGGGTTTATTGCAACAGAAAAATGTATAAAGTTTAACAAGTATTAATGTGATTTCTATTTATGTCTTGAAATATGTCTTTTCTCATGCATGGACTGCATGGCTGTGGACTGTGCCAGCCCAAAAACTTTGATGTAAATAGTTTGCACCACGGTGCCTTATCTTGGTTTTACACAAAACCATTGCTATCTGCCTCTGAAGAAAAACCCGTATGGTGTGGCCTAGAGTGAGGTCTGCAGTCAGAAGTCCTGCAGCCCACCCAGGACCTACGTGGGAGGTTTTTGGTGCGGGTCCTCCACAAGAATTTGTCTTGTATTTATGAGAATGTTTGATACTTTTGTATTTTTTCTAATGTACAAATTGCAACGTTCAAGAAGTCTTACCTCCCGGATGGGATGAGTTAAAGTGTTGATGTTTAATGCAAAACAAAAATGTTTTCTTTTTCTCTTTTACAGCCCGGGAGTGCTGTGTTTAACCAAGGGGGGATGTGTAGCCCAGCTATGTAAGGTACACAAAAATCCAGGAGAATGCACAGGAAGGTAACCGCAAAAGCTTGTTATCATTCACTTCACTCACACTTTCAGACACACCCACTAGGGGTATAAGAGGGAGTGACACGTGGCAGAGCTAATTCAAGTTTCCTGTCTGAGAAGAGCTCAAGGCAGATAGTTTCCTGTCTGAGGACAGTGCAGTTCAGTCTCAGTCCAGTCTGGACTTGGAGGATACTGAGAGCTAGTCAGTGAGCTCTAGAAGAAAGCTGACATTACCATCGAAGCCACAAGTGCTTATGCTAAGAGCGAGAGCAGGGCGAAGGGCATAGTGGAGAAGACAGAGAGAGAAGTGCTTCAGGTATTGGATTGCCTGCACTAAATCACCGGACACCGGAGTCCGAAGCGTTGCTAGTGTTTCAAGCATAGTAACAAGATAACCGGAGGCATCTGGACTACAGGTCGCAGAGAGCAGCCCTAGGTGTCGATACGTAATCGGAGTCAGGAGGAACAAGGACTTTTAGCAGGGCCCTGCATAGAAGGACTCTGTTCTCACCACTCAGAAGGCTCCACCACAATATTGGCCGGGCTTGTCAGCTATTGAGAAAGCTGGAGATTGCAGAGTTAACTTCGCTTCACGCAAGTTGGGCTCACATACATATAGAAGTTAAGGAGGCCTCTAACCTGCTCAGCGGCTACCCGAGTGTGCATTCTCCACCCCGACCAGCTCCCCGGGATCTTCCTGAAACACCTTCAAGTAAAAGGTATGAAAAGAAGCTATTTCGTGTGTGACTGAATTATTACCTACACCCTGCATCATCACCATAGACTTCCAGGGACCAGTCTCACCTGTGGGAGACCTACCACCCAGCTGCCCCCATAACATCCCCTGTGAAGATCATTATAGCAGCGCTGGTCCAATTAACCAGATACCACAGGTGGCGTCACGAACTACCTATCCTAATAATCCTCTGTAAATATCCCCCATCGCTTGACTGCCAGGGCCACGGACCGAGTCCCGCTGCCAGTGACAACTCCCATAGAAATCATTGGGCTCGGCTCCGAGTACCCCATAGCCCTGGTAACCACTTCAGTGTGGTGCGAGTCACTGTGACATCACCTATTCTGAATGGTGGATCCTGTGTTATCTACTGTATATAGAGGTGTTATCAGTCATTGTACAGGAGGAGGAGGTGAGCTGTGACATCACCTATTGTGAATGGTGGATCCTGTGTTATCTACTGTATATAGAGGTGTTATCAGTCATTGTACAGGAGGAGGTGATCTGTGCCATCACCTATTGTGAATGGTGGATCCTGTGTTATCTACTGTATATAGAGGTGTTATCAGTCATTGTACAGGAGGAGGAGGAGGTGAGCTGTGACATCACCTATTGTGAATGGTGGATCCTGTGTTATCTCCTGTATATAGAGGTGTTATCAGTCATTGTACAGGAGGAGGAGGTGAGCTGTGACATCCCCTATTGTGAATGGTGGATCCTGTGTTATCTACTGTATATAGAGGTGTTATCAGTCATTGTATTGGAGGAGGAGGAGGTGAGCTGTGACATCACTTATTGTGAATGGTGGATCCTGTGTTATCTACTGTATATAGAGGTGTTATCAGTCATTGTACAGGAGGAGGAGGTGAGCTGTGACATCACCTATTGTGAATGGTGGATCCTGTGTTATCTCCTGTATATAGAGGTGTTATCAGTCATTGTATTGGAGGAGGAGAGGTGAGCTGTGACATCACTATTGTGAATGGTGGATCCTGTGTTATCTACTGTATATAGAGGTGTTATCAGTCATTGTACAGGAGGAGGAGGTGAGCTGTGACATCACCTATTGTGAATGGTGGATCCTGTGTTATCTCCTGTATATAGAGGTGTTATCAGTCATTGTACAGGAGGAGGAGGTGAGCTGTGACATCACCTATTGTGAATGGTGGATCCTGTGTTATCTACTGTATATAGAGGTGTTATCAGTCATTGTACAGGAGGAGGAGGTGAGCTGTGACATCACCTATTGTGAATGGTGGATCCTGTGTTATCTCTGTATATAGAGGTGTTATCAGTCATTGTACAGGAGGAGGAGGTGAGCTGTGACATCACCTATTGTGAATGGTGGATCCTGTGTTATCTACTGTATATAGAGGTGTTATCAGTCATTGTATAGGAGGAGGAGGTGAGCTGTGACATCACCTATTGTGAATGGTGGATCCTGTGTTATCTACTGTATATAGAGGTGTTATCAGTCATTGTACAGGAGGAGGTGATCTGTGACATCACCTATTGTGAATGGTGGATCCTGTGTTATCTACTGTATATAGAGGTGTTATCAGTCATTGTACAGGAGGAGGAGGTGAGCTGTGAATCACCTATTGTGAATGGTGGATCCTGTGTTATCTCTGTATATAGAGGTGTTATCAGTCATTGTACAGGAGGAGAGGTGAGCTGTGCATCCCCTATTGTGAATGGTGGATCCTGTGTTATCTACTGTATATAGAGGTGTTATCAGTCATTGTATTGGAGGGGGAGGAGGTGAGCTGTGACATCACCTATTGTGAATGGTGGATCCTGTGTTATCTACTGTATATATAGGTGTTATCAGTCATTGTACAGGAGGAGGAGGTGAGCTGTGAATCACTATTGTGAATGGTGGATCCTGTGTATCTCCTGTATATAGAGGTGTTATCAGTCATTGTATTGGAGGAGAGGAGGTGAGCTGTGACATCACCTATTGTGAATGGTGGATCCTGTGTTATCTACTGTATATAGAGGTATTATCAGTCATTGTACAGGAGGAGGAGGTGAGCTGTAACATCACCTATTGTGAATGGTGGATCCTGTGTTATCTTCTGTATATAGAGGTGTTATCAGTCATTGTATTGGAGGAGGAGGTGAGCTGTGACTTCACCTATTATGAATGGTGGATCCTGTGTTATCTACTGTATATAGAGGGATTATCAGTTATTGTACAGGAGGAGGAGGTGAGCTGTGACATCACCTATTATGAATGGTGGATCCTGTGTTATCTACTGTATATAGAGGTGTTATCAGTCATTGTACAGGAGGAGGAGGTGAGCTGTGACATCACCTATTATGAATGGTGGATCCTGTGTTATCTACTGTATATAGAGGATTATCAGTCATTGTACAGGAGGAGGAGGTGAGCTGTGACATCACCTATTGTGAATGGTGGATCCTGTGTTATCTACTGTATATAGAGGTGTTATCAGTCATTGTACAGGAGGAGGAGGTGAGCTGTGATATCACCTATTGTGAATGGTGGATCCTGTGGTATCTACTGTATATAGAGGTGTTATCAGTCATTGTACAGGAGGAGGTGATCTGTGACATCACCTATTGTGAATGGTGGATCCTGTGTTATCTACTGTATATAGAGGTGTTATCAGTCATTGGACAGGAGGAGGAGGTGAGCTGTGACATCACCTATTGTGAATGGTGGATCCTGTGTTATCTACTGTATATAGAGTGTTATCAGTCATTGTACAGGAGGAGGTGAGCTGTGACATCACCTATTGTGAATGGTGGATCCTGTGTTATCTACTGTATATAGAGGTGATATCAATCATTGTACAGGAGGAGGAGGTGAGCTGTGACATCACCTATTGTGAATGGTGGATCCTGTGTTATCTACTGTATATAGAGGTGTTATCAGTCATTGTACAGGAGGAGGAGGTGAGCTGTGACATCACCTATTGTGAATGGTGGATCTTGTGTTATCTACTGTATATAGAGGTGTTATCAGTCATTGTACAGGAGGAGGTGAGCTGTGATATCACCTATTGTGAATGGTGGATCCTGTGTTATCTACTGTATATAGAGGTGTTATCAGTCATTGTACAGGAGGAGGAGGTGAGCTGCCCATAAATTTAAGGGTGCATTATTAGAGTAAAGAAGTTATAGCGGTCTGGGCCTAATGGAAAAGAAAAGGGAAAATGAATGATTACAACCAGCAAGAATGTCACTGGTGATTATCTTTACAGTACACACATACAGTATGTGGTCTGCAGAGTGCTGGTGTCCAACTGGTATCACCATTACATAGTCACTGTATGATGGTAATATTTGGTTATGGTCTGGCGGTATTATTGGTCTGTTATATTGCAACATTGATGGTGATATTGATGATGGCACAGTTGTGTTTGGTAAAGATCAGTATGGGGCATTATTACTTCGATATTTAGCGGAATTATGTGGTCAATATTTTATCTTTTATTCCGGTATTATTATTAATACCGGTCTTTCTCCAATGTCATGCTAGGTCATATTTATAATAGAGACCCCCATCTGGGGAAATGAAGGAGGATGGGTGCAAAATGGGCCGGTGTGCCGTTAAATAAATATCTGTCCCAGTTTGACGCTGGGGAATTGTCCAACTTCTGGAACCCACCATGACCGGTGGACCCTCACTTTACATTCCCAGCAGGAGCGTTAATCGTGCTTATATGACCGCTTCAAAGAAATGAATAGAGGGATTAGAAAAAGCAAAAGGTAATTGATTCCATTGATCGCTATGGAAAATGGCCAAGAAGGTGTGGCCAACTCCTGCATTGTCACTTATGCTGAATATTTAACCCCCAGCTATTGTGCCTTTATGAAGGGAATCATAAAAAACTTTAAAATGTTGAGGTAAAAAAAAAAAATCCCCAAATTTTTCAAAAATTATGGCACCAATTAAGAATATTAAAGAAAGAAAAACCCTGACTCTTGACTGGATGCCAAGAGACGGACGGACCCACCTCCGTGGTATGACATCAATGCCCCCATTTGCTCCAATATGTGAGATTTAGTTGTGTAAAAGTTTTAATCTTCTCAGTTTCAACATTTTTATCGTGCAATAAATCTTGCGTAGTTTTACAATGTTAGGAAACCCTTGACTTCATTAGCGATAATCTGAATAACCTTTAAATTTGCATTGCTTTTCGTATTGTTAAGCTGTTTTCCCATCCCTGAGAATGAAATGTTCATAAAGTAAATGTCAGAAAGAAAATTAATATGTTTAGAAATTAAAAAGTGCTGACATTGAGGAGGTATGGCGGCTCAATAAAAATCCCACATAACTTTTTATAGAACTGAGCGGAGGGAGATGTTTCATGCGGCCAAATTTTAAAATAGATCTAGATCATTTAGGAATTGTATTCATGGCGCTAAATAGATGGCTGGGGATAAAAATATAGATATTTTTGGATTAAGCAGGTGAGATTTTAAAGGGGTTGTCCCCAGCCAGAAGTATCACTCTTATCAGTTAGATCAATAAAAAATGAGCAATATTTTCCCTTTACATGACATAAAAAAATGGTACAGTGAAGTTATGACATTTTTTTTCTACATAGTATGGCGCCACCTGGTGTTCAAAATGTATGACAATGTGCACATCCACCTAATGAGCTGAGCGCTGGTGAACGCATACAGTATATTCAGTCACCCTTCTTCACCGCCAGGTCTCTGCATAATAATCATTAAGAGAAACCCCTGCAATAGAATTAGCTTTCT
>JARQOD010000006.1:7637601-7733720 GCA_033576555.1 Oophaga sylvatica
TTTTGATCTCTAGCGTTAACCCTTAAGGCACCGCAGACCTACAGGAATTTTAACTATTGACTTGACACTTCCAAAATATATATATATTTAACACTGTCTCTTCACCTTAGCTTTTCAGATGTATTTTGAATTAATTATTAATCTCCTCTAGACCACCAGGAGTAAATCAGAAATGCTGTCCTATAGAAGAACAATATAATCAGGGGTGTTTTGCTGCTTCGTTTTGAGCAGTAAGACAGTTGGAACTCCCCCATCCTGCATTTACCCCTGTTAGTGCTTGATACCGTCCCACCAATGGCCCTATAGTAGGTGCATGGTCTACTTGTAGGCACATCGCTGCCAGAAGTGTAGTCCCATTTTGGATCCTGATGTTTACCGCGACAGAGAGCAGAAGAAGACCGCAGTGTCTGATTTCTCCTACTCCTGCATTGAATAAAAGCACTTCACCTTCATATTAAAAAGAGTAAATTTCTTTAGGCAGAACAGGGGTTAATCTGCTAAGTTGAGAGCTCCTGGAGCGTTTAGGCTCTCAGCTGTGCACTGTTAGCCTCTCCCATCTTCTATTATAGTCTGGGCTCTGGCTAGCACTCATTGTCAGAGCTAGCTTATGCTGCATGACTGGAGGTTGTTGGTGGTTATTTGAGAAGGTGTTTGGTGGATTTATCTGTTACTGTTGCTTGGCTTTGAGCATGTGATAATTGCCTTTCTTAAACCTACTTTGGTTTAATCCCATCCTTCTCTCCCTGGTGCCGACCTCTGTTATATATGTGTGTGTATTTGTAAGTTCAGTATTTTCCGCTACCCCTGTTCGTATTACCTTGTTAAGTCTGGTTGGTGTATGGTGATACACTACTACTTCCAACTCCCCTGGGTGGGGGAAGGATAAAGACGGAGGGTGGATTCAGGAGTTAAGGCAAGGTATGTGGCCCTGGCGTCTTCACCATCAGAAGTAATTGAAGTAACAGGGCAATCTAGGGCACCCCAAGCGTTAGGGACAGGGAAGGAGACCCTGGTCCCGGGACACCTTGATATGGAAATTTAATTAGGATAAAAATATCCTTCCGTGTTTGCTGCTTGCTTCTCCAAATCTCTATTTAATGTCTTCTTGAGCGCTCAGAACGAAATGAGGACTGTCCACACGAAAGTGTCAGTATAACAGTTCGTCAAAGACATACATTTATTATTGTTTCAAGTTTTTATACGTTTACAAAAAGGGGCTGGTTAGTCAATTAACATACAATTAAAAGCTGCTAGATTATTGGCTGTTCTAGTGTAAATATGATAATTATGATAATCATGGCAAAAGAGCTGAAGTTGCAGAATTATTGTTTTATTCTTGTGACCTAGTTGTCTTGCATAACTATAATGTAAACAACAGATATCTAATAGGACTTTTTGTACTTCATGCATTTGTTCCTTTACGAAGGCCTTATGCAGGCCTTATGAAGGCCAGATTTCTTTAAAACAACTGATTATAGCTGGCCTAGAAATATGTGAGCACAAGGTTTTTTAGCAAGTGAGATCTATCTAACTGTGAACTGTGAATACATATATGTGAATATACTTTGAATATATGGAATACATATATATTTCCATGACAGTCCCCCCTTAGATACCACTTGCCCTAAAAAAACCTGCTCCTGGCCCAAGCGCTGCAACTCTTTTGTTCTGCCTGTGAGTTGAGACACCCCTAGCGCATGTCTCCCCCACCGAATATAGACTTTTCGCAAATGGGCGGTCAGGAGGACTGTCCCTGTCGGGGGTTTATGTGTTTGCAATCATAATCTCATAGTTGATAGGATGATTCATCAAGGATGTGTATTCTCAGTCTGGAGGTAGTTCGGAGATCTGGTCAAGCCAGGCAGTTCTATCCGGACTGGTGCGAGGTCCAAGATGGTGAGTGGCATCAAATTGGTTGTCTCCTGAACAGTTTTTCCATTTTCCTGCGGATACAAGGAATTACACAGCAACCAGTAATTAATGCAAAAATGAGAACCCCCATAATGGCTGTCCCAACCTGTGCCAACATTTTCTGCCACCCACTCATCCACCCAAAGTATCGATCCCATGGGTCAGTGACACCTGAGTTCTGTTTCAGTTCCTCTGATAACTCATTAAGTTTCTGTATTGCCATTGTAACTTTACCATTTGGGCCAGTGTTGTCTGGGATGTAGGTGCAACAGGTGTCTTTGATCATTTTGTAAACACCTCCTTTCTCAGCTAGAATCATATCCAAAGCCATTCTATTCTGGAATGCCATAATGGAAGTGGGGCCTAACTGTGCTGCCAAACCTTTTACAGCATCTATGGTGAAGTTAACAAATCTCTGCTGGTTATAATAGATGTAATTTATCCAATCAACATTTTTGTTTATAGTGACTCAAATCCTGCTTTAACTTGGTCTCTGGCCTTGAACTCATCAGGTAGGTCATCTGGTCATCTGTCTGGTCAGTCAGAGCATCCACGACATCCTTCATGGCTTAGGTGTCTCTCCTGGTATGGGAGCTTCCTTGCAATGCGATACGTGGATTCAAACAGGCTTTCCCTCTAGTTACACAGAGGTTGATGTCATCTGTGGCTCTTGGACAGGATCATCAAATCTGGCAGTGAGGAGAAAAACTCGAGAATGGACATTAGTTTTTGACCAATTCAATTACATAAGTGTTATGATTTGGTAGCTGAGAAGAGCAGTGTAAGGTTCTATGTATATATTCCTGAAACTCAGTTTGTTCGTCAGCCATTTTACTTTCTGTCTTGCTGCAGCTATCTTGCCCTCAGTCAAAATGGAGTTTCCAGCTTGCATGTTCCCGCCCTGATTCTCTCCTTTGCTTCTTAAGCAGCCACAGCTGAGCAATCAGTGCTTCAGAATCTAGCCTGCAGTGAACCTGTGACTTGACTCCTGTAAGCCTTGGACCTTGTACTCCAGCTATTCCTACTGAGGAACTCTGAAGCACTTGTGGACTCTGAACCCTGCTCTTTGAAAGACCCACGTTTGCATGGACTTACGGTAACAGAGAAGAAGATCCTGAATCTGTATTGGAGAGTGATTGCTGAGCTTGGATTACTCTGGCCTGCTGTGTCTCCTGTTTCTGTGTCTGCAAACTGTGTGACTATTTCTGCCAACTTGTAATGAAGTAATACAGGACTTTTCTATATCAAACCTGTGTCTCATGTATGTTCATCGCACCCAAGCACAAGACGCTATATGAACTGTACTACATACATTACAAGATTCTGAAGCCAAAACGTTAGTGTCTGCTGGGTCTGGAAGGCTGTGTCTGCTGTACTGTGGATATCAGACGTCCGGTTGTACTTTCTGTGATGACAGTGGTTGTGACTTCTCACAACCATTCCAGGTGAGCAATTCCCTTAAGTTTTTTCTTTTTGCAGTGTTACCACAGGTAAACACTATTGTTTTTTTTTTTTTTCCTTTCTTTTCTCTTTTTTGTCTGCTGTAACTCTGGATATCAGATGTCTGGTTGAAACTTTCTGTGATGATAGTGGTTGTGACTTCTCACAACCATTCCAGGTGAGCAGTTCCCTTAATTTTTTTTTTCTCTCTGCAGTGTTGCCACAGGTGAACACTATTGTTTTTTTTTTTCTCTCCTCTTCTTCCAGTAATCCTGTCTTAAAAGATCTGGAAAATGGAGGCCCGCATAAAGGAACTTTGTGGAGTGACTGATAATATCCTTGCAGATTTGCAGAATATAAAGACCCGCTTTACAAATCTACAGGACCTCAATAATCACAATTTGCAAGTGGTTGGACAGACTACCCAGGATTTGCGAGCCAGGATTGAGGTTCTAGAGGGGCGAGTCCAGGCTCCTGCCGTAGCCCCGAGTGCTGGGATTCCCAAGTTGCCCCCTTTTCGTTTTGGCGGTGAACGTGAGAAATTCAGGGGATTTATTAATCAATGCAATCTTTTTTTTTCTGCACATGCTTCACAATTTCCCACTGAACGATCTAAGGTGCTTACTATAATTATGTTGCTTACCAACAAGGCTTTAATGTGGGCAAACCCTCTGATTGAGACTGAGGATGATTGTTTGAATCACCTTGATGATTTTATTTCAGCCATGGGGCAGGTGTTTGATGACCCCAATCGAGGTGCAACAGCTGAAGCAGCCATGTTAGCTTTGCGCCAAGGTAAGCACTCGGTAGCTGAATATGCCTTAGATTTCAGGAGATGGGCCCTTGATACCACCTGGGACAGTTCCGCCAAAAAATCTATTTTTCGAAAGGGGTTATCTCCACTGATTAAGGATGAACTTGCTCGTGCCGACCCTCCCACTGCGTTAGGTGACTTTATTAACTACTGCATCCGTATTGATACTCGTCTGACTGAACGCAGGCAAGAGAGATGGTTCGAAAGCAATCGTACTAACCTTTTCCTACCTTCCTCTCCAGCTAAGGAACCTTTGAGTAGGATTACACGGGAACCTGAACCCATGCAGGTAGACTCTTTACAACGACGGGTTAGTGATGCACGCAAGGAACATCGTTTTAAGGAGAATCTATGTTTCTATTGTGGTAAGTCAGGGCACTTCATTATAAACTGCCCCAGCCGTTCTCGTAAGACTACTGCAGCACTCATTCATTGTGAGTGTTGCGAGAGGGGATCTGTCAGGTCCGAGCCTCAGGCTCCAGAGAGATCTGCAGCAACAGATCTTGATTTCTCGGACTTAAACTCCGTTACCTCTGAGGACGTTGACTGTGTAAACGCTGCCATTTTTCAAGTTTCCTCAGCGGTGTCCCAGCTGAGTTGTAAGAAAAACAATTCTCATTGCTTTCTTTCCATCAAACTCTGGGTTGACTCAGCTTGGGTGTCTAGCTCTGCTATGATCGACTCAGGGGCAAGTGGAAATTTTATGGATGTCTCCTTTGCTCTGAAACAGGGAATACGTTCAGTGAAGAAGGCTACTCCAGTACAGATGGAAACTGTGGATGGCTCCCTGCTGACCTCTGGACCAGTGGATCAGGAAACAGAGCCTTTGAGGGTTCTTATGGGTAAAGATCATCAAGAGAAACTGTCCTTTATGCTTATCTCTTCTCCCCACTTTCCCATTATTCTAGGGCTACCATGGCTGCAGGCTCAGAATCCTACCATTAACTGGGAGACCAAGGAATTACACTTTCCAGAGAAACAGATGAGTCCAAAAGTTTCAGCTTGCTCTGTTCCTAAAGGAATCATGTCAGTCCCTGAACTACCAGCTGTATACCAGGACTATGTGGATTTATGTGACAAGAAGAACGCTGACCAGCTTCCTCCTTACCGTCCATATGATTGTCCAATTGAATTATTGCCTGGAGCAGAGATACCTTTTGGTAAGATCTACCCCCTGGCGGGGCCCGAGCTAGAAGCTTTAAAGGATTACATAGATGAAAATCTAGCCAAGGGCTTCATACGCCCCTCTTCATCTCCTGCAGGTGCACCCATCTTCTTTGTAAAGAAGAAAGATGGATCTCTGAGACCATGCGTAGACTATAGGGAACTCAATAAGGTTACTATTAGAAACCGTTATCCATTGCCTTTAATCCCTGAGTTATTGGAGAGAGTGCGACATGCCAAAATTTTTTCTAAACTAGATCTTCGTGGGGCCTATAACTTAGTCCGTATTAGACCTGGGGATGAATGGAAGACTGCATTCAGGTCACGCTATGGAACTTTGAATATCTAGTTATGCCTTTTGGTCTGAGTACCGCCCCAGCCACTCTCCAACACTTGATGAATGACATCTTCAGGGATCTCCTAGATACATTCGTGGTAATTTATTTGGATGATATTCTAATTTTTTCTAACTCCACAGAGGAACATCATGGACATGTGAGAATGGTCTTGGAACGTCTAAGACAAAATCATCTTTACATCAAACTTGAAAAGTGTGAATTCCATAGGACCGAAATTCAATTTCTGGGGTATGTACTGTCTACACAAGGAATTAGTATGGATGGAAGCAAAACCCAAGCCATCAAGGATTGGCCAAGTCCTAGAAATGTGAAGGAGGTACAGCGCTTCATCGGGTTTGCCAACTTCTATAGACGTTTCATTAGAAATTTCTCTGAGGTAGTGTCACCTATCACTCAACTTACCCGGAAAGAGTCTAGGTTTTCCTGGACTCCCCAAGCCCAGGAAGCATTTTCCCGTCTAAAAGATAAATTTACCACTGCACCTATCCTAGTACATCCCAACCCCGAGCTTGCCTTCATAATAGAGGTGGATGCTTCAGACTGTGCCGTTGGAGCTATACTCTCTCAGAGAACAGGTGAGAAGAATGTCTTGCATCCCTGTGCCTTCTTTTCCCAGCAGTTGTCTTCGGCTGAGAGGAACTACGATGTGGGCAATAGAGAGTTGTTGGCCATTATTGCCGCCTTCAAAGAATGGAGACACCTTCTTCAGGGTGCTGCACAGCAAATAGTCGTCCTGACAGACCATCGTAACCTTGAGTTTATCAGGTCGGCTAAGTGCCTGACTCCTCGCCAGGCTCGCTGGAATCTTTTCTTAAACCAATTTAATTTTATCATCTCTTATAGACCAGGATCGCGCAATGGAAAGGCTGATGCACTCTCTAGGATTTACTCAGCAGAGACACGTCCAATTACTCCTCCTAAGACTATTCTTCCTGACTCTAGATTCCTAGGAGTAATTCATAATCAAGACCTACTTAAGGACATCAAGGAAGCATACCATGCGGATTCCTTTTTGGCACAACCCCCAAGGGACGTAAGTCTTGTCTTTAAGAATGGTGTGTGGATTCAGGGACAACGCCTGTATATTCCTGAAACAGTCAGATTGAGAGTATTGCAACTCATTCACGATTCCAAGATAGCTGGGCATAGAGGAATTCTAAAGACACAGGAATTTCTTTCTCGTTTCTTTTGGTGGCCCACTTGCAGGAAGGATGTTTTGAATTATGTCACTTCATGTGAGGTCTGTGCAAGATGCAAAACACCTCGCTCCTCACCAACTGGTCTGTTACAGCCTCTTCCCACCCCGTCCAGCCCGTGGGGATCCATTTCTATGGACTTCATTGTGGAGTTACCAACCTCTCAGGGGAAGAACACCATTCTAGTGGTGGTTGACCGTCTAACAAAGGCAGCTCATTTTATCCCTTGTGTCGGCTTACCCACTGCAAAACAGACATCAGATTTGATGATTAAAGATGTGTTTCGCTTACATGGAGTACCGGATGAGGTTATTTCGGATCGAGGGGTGCAATTCACTTCTAGGTTTTGGCAAAATTTCTGTGCAGCATTGGACATTAAAGTAAACCTTTCTTCTGCTTTTCATCCCCAGACTAATGGACAGACCGAACGAACCAATCAAACCCTGGAGCAGTATCCCTGCTGCTTTATCTGCCACCTACAGGATGATTGGGTGGATCTACTTCCATTAGCTGAGTTCTCGTATAACAACTCTCAGAGTGCCTCCACTAAACAGTCTCCTTTTTACTCTAATCTAGGTTATCATCCTAACATTCTACCACGATTTCCCATAGAAACGCCTTTACCAGCAGTGGCTGAAAGAATCACGTCTTTACAGAAGAATATGGATCTTCTAAAGGAAAATCTGGAATCGGCTCAAGAAAGGTACAAGAAAGCAGCAGATAAATTTCGTAAACCTGCACCAGCTTTCAAGGTAGGAGACTTGGTCTGGCTGTCAACCAGAAATCTTAAGTTAAGGATTCCATTGTCTAAGTTGGGACATAAGTACATTGGACCCTATAAAATCAGTAAAATTATAAGTGCCGTTGCTTGTCGTCTTCAACTGCCCAGAACTATGAGAATCCACCCTGTCTTTCATGTATCCCTACTAAAGGCTGCAACACCCAATACGTTTCCTGGACGTTCCTCTCCTTGCCCTGACCCAGTGCTAGTCGATGGTCAGGAAGAATTTGTGGTGGAAAGGATTTTAGATTCCAGGTTGTATAGAAATCAGTTACAATATCTGATTAAATGGCAGGGCTACCCAGTGGAGGACAACTCATGGGAACCGGTCAATAACGTTAATGCTCCTCGCTTGCTCCGTCAGTTTCATCAGAGGTACCCACACAAGCCTGGTCTGAGGTCATCCGGAGGTTGTCCTTAAGGGGGGAGTAATGTAAGGTTCTATGTATATATTCCTGAAACTCAGTTTGTTCGTCAGCCATTTTACTTTCTGTCTTGCTGCAGCTATCTTGCCCTCAGTCAAAATGGAGTTTCCAGCTTGCATGTTCCCGCCCTGATTCTCTCCTTTGCTTCTTAAGCAGCCACAGCTGAGCAATCAGTGCTTCAGAATCTAGCCTGCAGTGAACCTGTGACTTGACTCCTGTAAGCCTTGGACCTTGTACTCCAGCTATTCCTACTGAGGAACTCTGAAGCACTTGTGGACTCTGAACCCTGCTCTTTGAAAGACCCACGTTTGCATGGACTTACGGTAACAGAGAAGAAGATCCTGAATCTGTATTGGAGAGTGATTGCTGAGCTTGGATTACTCTGGCCTGCTGTGTCTCCTGTTTCTGTGTCTGCAAACTGTGTGACTATTTCTGCCAACTTGTATGAAGTAATACAGGACTTTTCTATATCAAACCTGTGTCTCATGTATGTTCATCGCACCCAAGCACAAGACGCTATATGAACTGTACTACATACATTACAAGCAGGCAAAAAAGGCAATACACCAGAGAGGTTGGAATCTATGGGATTGCAGTACCCTGACTAACCACCACAACTAAAGGCAGCCGTGGAGCGTTCCCACGTTGGTCCTAGACGCCTCGTCCCCAGCCTGAGAAGCTAACTAAAACCTAAAGATAGAAAAAGGAAAGCTATCTGCCCGGAGCAGATCCCCAAAGAACATAGGAAGCCCCCAAACATGTAATGGCGGTTAGACAAGAGGAAATACAGACACAGACAGAAAATAGTATGAGCAAACGTTGGGGCCCAAACTTCCTAAATAGAAAAGGATAGGAAAGGCATTTACTGCAACCCCAAAAAACCCTGAAAAGTACCAACTCTACTAATTACAAAAACACCTGAGACACACGACCTCTACCACCTAAATTAGTTCTCTGTGTAACAAAAACTAAACAGCAACCACTGAAAAAACTGGAAAAGGCAAATGAACAAACAGTGGCTGAACAAAAACTGAGAGGAGCATAAGCCCCCCGAAGGGGACCCGGCAGACCCCCACAGAAGTGCAGGACAAAATGCGGCACCAAAAAAACTAAAAGAAGAAAATTTCTTTTCTTTTAGCAGAAGATTGCAGGCACGAACAGCTTTTTGGGTCTCGGGGGAGTGTGCCCTTATGCTAAACAGTGCAATAGGGAGTGTTCATGCCATGGTTTGCGTGTCTCTTGGGCAATTTTTCAGCTTCTATTCTTAAGTGTTTCGTTCGTTTTTCAAACCTTCCTGCTGCTCGGGGGGTGGTAAGGAGTGTGTAGGCCTAGATCTGACCCTACTGCAAATCGGGTCTTGTGTGTCAGATTTGCTGTGAATGCGGGTCCCTGACAATTTCTATCATTTCTGGAACCCCGTTTATTGCACATTTTTTCCCTGAAAGTAGCTGTTTTTGCAGTAGTCCTTTGCTGACTTGGAAGGTTCTGTTAATCTTGAAAATACTTCTTTTGCCAACAATGGCGTTTTTGAAATCCTTCAACTTGGCGATTCTGGATGTGGCCTATCGGATCCTTTGAAGCTGGTAAGGGTTTTCCAGATGAGGTGAGGGGGACTTTTCTTCCCATACGTCCAGGCTTGCTTTTCCGCAGGTCAGACAGTGTGGTAAATTTTGGGCTGTTAGGGTGGAGACCTGAAGCGAAACAGTAACCCCAATCAGATAAATTAATCTGTGTTTTGATATGTGGATGTGGGTCCATGTACCCATTGACAACCATAGGGTGCTTTATTTTGTGGTAGGCAGGTTTGAAGTCTATTATTGATAGCCTTCCTTCTTCACGTGTTTGCTTTTTTCGCATTAAACCCTTCTTCTCCTTTTGGAGCTTGGTTTGTAACCTTAGCAGACCCCAGGACGTTTTTTGTAAGGTTTTTGTCTTAGTGTAATGTAGTAGCCGTCCGGCTCTACGACCTCTCCCACTTCCCCATGTTGTCTTCCTTTGCTCCCTTCTTTGGCTGTCATGTCCCCCAAATGTTATTGCCTCACGCCTTTCTGTTTTCAGTTTTTCATGCACTTTGATTTTTCAAATTGCCCCCATTTTGAAAGTTGGAGTACACCCGCAGGTCCCTGAAGGCTCCATGATGTTTCACGGTTGTCCCCGTTTGCTGTGATGAAAGTCCCTTTGTAGCCCAGATGGGTCTAAGTCGTGTGCTATGCCCCTGCGAGTACCCGTGTCCGTGTAGATGTTTGCAGTCTTGCCTTCTGCCATTGGCAGGCCTTGTCAGCGCTATCCGTTCTGCTTCGGGCTGACGGCTAGGTGACAGACTTCTGGCCACAGGATTTCTTGATTGCTGGTCATGCACTTTCCCGTGTTGAAAATTTCTTCTGGACCATCCGTATCTCCCTTGGGTGTGGGAGTAGAGGTGCCGGGTGAGGACTGTAGGTCTGGAGACGGGGACATTATGAGACAAAGGCAATAGGGGCGCCACAAAGATGCCTGGCTGTGGGGATTTACTGTTGGTTGAGCTTGATTGAAGATTGCCAAGATGTCAGGGGGGTGAGAGGGTTTCCAGTGGCTGTAAAAAAGTGAAGTCAGCAACCTTGTCCAGGGGGTGGTGCTGGGATACTGCCATCAGCAGGGGGTGCTCTTCTTGCAAAACTGGATCCAAGCGGGCTGAGAGGCAGCCTAAAAGTCTCTGTTTCCCCCGTGAACGTGCCGGACTCGTAGCATGACCTTCTTTTCTTCCCCTAGGTAGACGGAAAGACTTTTCATAGTCAGGTAGGCCTGGTATTGGCGCTGAGACTGTGGAGTTCTTCCAATCTCCTGAATGGGTTGAAGGCTGGTCTGATAGAAGGAGCGGGGTTGCGTTGATGCAAGCGCACAGAGGCTCATTAGGACTGAGGCCATCAGGGATCCCGGTTCTGCAATACGACCTAGACCAGGGAAGGCCTGCGCATTCTTGGATTGTTGGGGGAGCCATCTTCTCCACATGGTCTTCCATTTTTGAAAATGTGTTTGTCTTGTGGGGGAATTAAAAGTGTCCCGGGAAGTAATTGCTTCTGGGCATCACTGGCTTTGTTCTTCCAGCCCCCCCGTTGTGTTCTTGGGGGTTAGATTTGGGGGAAAAAGGAAAAATGACTGTGCGGGTGTTGATAAAAAACCACACAAAATAGAAGGTCCCAGTGTTGTAGAAGGGGGGACTTTTGCTTTCTCCCTTTCCATTTGATGAGGATGGGGAATTTTTTGGGGTAAATTTTTAAAAAGGGCTTTTTTTTTAAAGCCCCCTGGGGGAAAAGGTCCGGGGGGGCCCCAAAACTGGGAGTGAAACCGGCCCTTTCGGTGGGGGGAAAACCAGAAGAATGGTCTGGCCGGTTTGGGGTTTAAACCCGGGAAAACCCCTTTCGGGCCTGGGCCTTGAAGCAAGTGGGGTTTTTCCCCCCCAAGGGGGGGGAAAAGGGTTTTAAAAGGGGGCCCTTTTCCTTTTCCTTTTGAGGCTGGGGGGAATTCCCATCGGGGTCAGGGGGGAAAAAGTTTTTTCCCCTTTCACGGGGGGAAAAGGGGGGGTTTTTTGTTTCCAGGGGGGAAGCCACTTTTGGGCCCCTTGCTTTGGTGGGGGGTTTTTTGGGGGAAAACCTCCAAAAAATGTTTTTCGGGGGGGGCCCCTCAGGGGGGGAAATTTTTTTCCCCCGGGGTTCGGGCCCCAATTTTGGAAAAAAAGACCTAGGGGCCTTTTTTTTAAAAGCGGTGGGGGGGGTTGAATTGTTGGGGTTCCGGGGGGCCCCCTCTTTTTGGGGAAAACTCTTTTAAAAAGGGGGTTGGGGGTTTTTTTCAGAAGGGAAAAGAGTTTTTTTTTATCCCCGGCCCTTCAAATTTTACTTTCTTAAGGCTTTTTTCATTTTTGCCTTTTTGGGGGCCGGGGGGGGGTTGGGGGGCCCCCCCCCCCCCCCTGGGGGGGGGGGGGGGGGGTTTTAGGGGGGGGGGGGGGGGGTTTTGGGGGGGGTTTTTAAAAAAAACCCTTTTTTGTTGGAAAACTTTTTGACTTGGGTGATGGAGTGGCTTTTTTGGTACTATGCCCAGCACCCCTGTGGGGGGGCTGCAGTGGGGTTTTTTTTGGGGGTTTTCCCTGTTTCATTGGGTCGGGGTTTTAAAAAAAGTGTCGGGTTTTCCCTTTTTTTCCTGGAACACTCGGGGTTTTTTTCAGCTTTCTGCGGGTAGGTCACCCCCAATAGGTTGGGGGGGGGGGGGGGTTTTTTTTTTACACAAAAAAAAGGGGGACATAAAGGGGGTTTTGGGGGCTGGTCCCCCCGCGGGGGGGTTTAATAATTGGAAATTTCTGACTGCCATAAATTTTCCCCCATGCAGGAAGCAAAAGGTTTCTGATAGATAGGGTTGTTGCGGGTTCCAAAAAAAAAAGATTGACCTCCCCATCCTCTCAGGTTTTGGGGCCCCACGGGGGGGGTTTTCCCTTTGGTGGTTTTTGGGTTTTTGGGTGTTTTTGGGGTTCGGGGGAAAGGGGGTTTTTTCCCCACTGCTTTCTGTGTTTTTTTCTTTTTCTGGGGGGAAGTCAGTATTCAAAAACCGGGGTTTCCGGAAAGGGACCAAACTGCCACAGTTGTAACACTTGACCCCCTTGGGGGCCCCGGGGCGGGACTAATCCTTTTTGCAAAGGGGGGGGGGGTATCCATTGTTTTGGGGAGGTTTTCTCGGGGCTGGTTGCTCCCGGGGTTTTCCCCTTTTTTGGGGGTTCTCTCAGTCCTGCAAAAAAAGCCTGTGCCAAAATCCGTTGGTTTGTTGATCATGGGTAATGAGGCCCAAACCCCTTTAAAACACTGGCATTACTCTGTCATGGAACTTCTCCACGGGGCTCTGTCTTTTCTTGATCGTGACATGTAGGCGAGAGTTTGCCCCGTCGTTGTTTTGGGGGCCCCTTCTCTGATTTTCCCCAATTAGTTTTTGGGGCCGTCTCCCAGGCATAGGCATCAAAAACCCTTTTTGGGAAACTTGAAGTGTTTTTCCCCCAAATTTGGGGCCCGAATGCATCCCTGCTTTTTTTTCCTTTTGGGGGCCGAGTCAGTCCGGCTCCCCCCCAAAAGTTGCTGGTCTGCTGCTTTTTTTTGGGAAAATGGCATGGGGTGTATCCCGGGGTTTTTTGGAAGAATACTGATCACCTGGCTTGGGATAAAAGGGGTCATAGGATGGTGCCTCTATCTTTTTCCCCGCTCTTTTTGGGCTTGTGTTTTTTTTTTCCCCAGTATTGGGCGGGGATGTGTGACGTTGCTCTTCTTTTTTCATCAGATAAGAAGTAAAAAGGGTTTTTTACTTGGTGCATACACTGGGTGGGGGTTTGGGTTTTAAAAAATTGTCTTGCTGTTTGGGGATTTCCCATTTCCCCTTTCTGGGGCTGCGGGGGGTCGTTTTCATGGTTCCATGCTAGCAGCCCCTTTTTTGTATACCCCCCCCCGTGAAGCCCTGCGTGGACTGCGGGGTTGGGGGTTTAAAATGTAGCGTTTTTTTTGTAGGGGTCTGTACTTTTTCTCCTGATATTAATAAAGGGGCCCAAAGTTTGTACTTGGGGTTTGGGGGTAGAAAAAGGGGCCCCCTCCCCGAAGAAAATAAAATTTGGGGGGGGAAACCCCCTTTTTTGGTTGGGCGTTAAAACCCCCTTTTGCAAAATAAAAAAAGGGAAGAGAAGGGAGGTGTGGGGGGGGAGCGAGGGAAGAGGAGGGGGGGGAGAAAAAAAGTAAAAAGGGGGGGGAAAAGAGAGAAAGATGGAGGGAGGGGGAAAAGGGGAAAAAGGAGGGAGGGAAGTAGAAAAAGGGTGAAAGAAGAAAATTTGAAAAAGTTGGAGAGGAAGGATAGAAAAAGGGGGGAAAATAAAAAAAATGGTTTGTGTCAGGGGGGTGGGGGGGAAAAGAAGGAATGAGGGGGGGGGCCCCGAGAAAGGGGAAAAAAGTCTAAAAAAAAAAGGAAAAAGGGGGGCTGAGAGAAGAAAAAGGAGGGGTGCCCCCCCCGTGACTTTGAGAGGGGTGGTTGAAACAAAAAAGCCTTCTCCTGTGGAGAGAGGGGGGGAGCTTTTTTCCCTTTTTACAAGGCCCCTTTCTAAAAGAGAGCACCTAAAAAATGCCCCCTTTTCCCCCAAATGATGGGAAAAAGTGATGGTGTGACTTGAATTCTCTCTTGGGGACATGTCATTTATCTTTTTTCTCACAGAGGGGTTTTAAACCCCCCTTTTCAAATTTTTTTCCCCCAAAAAAAAAAAAAAAAAAAATTTCCCTTTTCCCTGGCCCGAAAAAATTTTAAAACTTGCTGTTTTTTTTCCCCCGTTTGCACCGCTGTTCTTTTTAGGGGGGGGGTAATTTTTTAAAAAATTTTTCCCGTTCCCTTTCAAATAAAAAAAAAAAAGGGAAAAAAAACATTTTCTTTTGCGGGGAAAAAGGGGGCTGCCTGTCTATTTGCTTCTCTTTTTTTTTTGGGGAAATTCTATTCAATAAAAACCCCTTCGTTTTTTTTTTCTGTGTTTTTTCCCCAAAAAACCCTATTCAACAAAGGGTTTTTTTTTTAAAAAAAATCGAAAACTTGCTGTTTTTGGGGGTTTTTCTTTTTGTTAAAAACCCAAATTTGCCCGACGGGAGGGGTTTACTCAGACCACTGCGTAGTTTGTGTCTGCTCTCCCCCTCACCCTTTTTAAATTTTTCCCTTATTTTTGTGACCTTGTTCTAAAGCAAGCTTGTAAAAAAAAAAAAAATTTTTTGGAAAAAATTTAAAAGCTCAAAAAAAAAATTTGGGGCTTTAGGGGAAAAAATCTCCCCAAAAATTTTTTTTAAAAAAAATGTACTTAAAAAATTTTTTTAAAAAAAAAAGGGGTAGATTTAGAAAAAAAAAAACCTCTAAAAAAAGGAAAAAAAAAAAAAATAAAAAAAAAAAAATTTCCCCCAAAAAAAAGGGGGAAAAAAAAAAAAAAAAACCTTTTTAAAATTAAAAAAAATCTAAAAAAAAAAACCCCCTTTTAAAAAAAAACAAAAAATTTTAAAAAATTTTTTTGGAAAATGTCAGCTGGTTTTTTTTCCCCCCCCCCTTCCCCTTAAAATATCTCTGCTTGCTGTTCTATGGCACAAAAATACGCCCCCAAAAAAAAAAAAAAAAAATTTTTTTTTTCCTCAGAAAAAAAAAAAAAAAAAAAATTTTATATTTCAGTCTAAAATGCCTAAAAAATTCTCACGTTAAAACCTGCCCCCAAAAAACTTTTTTAAAAAAAAATTAAAAATCAAAAGCCAAGAAACAGATTGCTAAAAACGTGATTAGCGAGGAGGGGGGGTCAAAGGGGTTTTCTGTGCTGCAGCCAGCACATTTTTTTGGGGGAATGAGATCCTGACAGAGCGCAGGGGGGTTTTTTTTTAAAAAGGGCCCCACCCCCTGATAAGACTTTGGACGACCCCGGGGAAAAATTTACGAATCCCTTTTTGGGGGGGATCTGTGCACATACAAGTTTTTTTAAAAAATTTTTTTAAACCCCCCCAAAATTTGAAACTGAGCGCGGTAAAAGGAAAAAGGTTCTATCGCTCTGAAAGTATGCCCGGGGGGGGTTTTCCCCCGGGGTTTCATTTTTAATTGCAATAGCCAAAAAAAAAAAATTTTTTCCCTATCCACATTTTTTTTTCCCCCGGGGTTGGCTCCCGGTCCCTGGGCCCGTTTTGTGAGAACTTATCCAAACAAAGTTTCTGCCCTTCAGTTTTTTGGGGAAGGGGGGGGGCCCCTCCCAGTGGGGGGAAAGTTTACTGCAAAAAATTTAAACCGAAAAAAACCCCTCGCTTCCACAAATGGATTTTTTGGGATAACCCCCCCCCCCAAAATTGTGTGAAAATTATCTGGGGGATTCCCCCAAAAAAAAAAAGCCCCCCGGCCCCCACGTCTGTTTGCTGGGATGGCCTCCCGGGTGCGTGAAATTTTCTGCGGGAACTTATCCCAGCAATGTCTTTTGCTTTACAGCCCCCAGAGATCGAAAGCAAAAACCCAGTCACCGTTCCAACTTTCCCCCCCCCCGGTTAAAAAAAAAACTTGAAACTTACAGCCCGAAAAAAAACCCCAATTTCGGCTTTTTATCCCGGGTTTTTTTGGGAAAAAGGGTTTTGGGTTTTTTTTTAAAAAACCCCGGGAAAATTGCGGGGGGGATGCCCACGCCCGCCCGGGGGGGAAAAGTGTAGGCTAGGACTGGGCCCGGGGGGAAAACATTCGGGTTAAGATGACAAAGTTTTCCCCCCTTATGGGGGAGTTGCAGTCTCCTTTTTCCCTTTTTCCAAGGCAGGGCCCAAAAACCCCCGTCTCCCGGGGGGGGGGGGTCCTCGTGCGTTTGGGGGAATGCCCCTGCAGGCGGCCCAAAATGATAGGGAAAAAATTTTAAATTTGGATAAAAATATCCTTCCGTGTTTGCTGTTTCTTCCCAAATCTCTATTTAATGTCTTCTTGAGCGGCCAGAACGAAAGGGGGGGCTGTCCACACAAAAATGTCAGTTTTTAAAATTTTTTTCCGGTTAAAAAAACATACATTTATTTTTTGTTTAATTTTTTTTTACTTTTTAAAAAAAAGGGGGTGGTTATTTTAATTTTTTCATAAAAATTAAAAGTGCTAGATTATTGGTTGTTCTAGTGAAAAATTTTGGGAAAAATTTTGATTAATATGTAAAAAAAGCTGAAGTTGCGGGGAAATTTTTTTTTTAAAATTTTTGGGACCTAGTTGCCCCTTTCATAACTAAAAAGAAAAAAAAAAAAAGATATCAAAAAGGACTTTTTTTTCTTCAGGGGATTTTTTCCCCTTTTCAAACCCCCCCTTTTTTAAAAAGGGCCCGATTTCTTTAAAAATGACTGATTAAGGGGGCCTAGAAATATGTGAGCAAAAGGGGGTTTTTTTTTGCAAGTGAGATCTATCAAAACGTAAAGGGGAAAACCCCTATATTTTGAATTATTTTTTAATTTATGGAATAAATATTATTTCCTTTTTAAAAATGACGACAGAGTCCTGACCCTGACTACGGAAAGACAATTTATGCTTTTCATTAATTTGATGAATTATGACAGGTTGTTGCTTTTCCCCATTTTTATGGCAGCTTTCTTTTTTCCCCAAACCCCCGGCTTCATGTTTGAGCGGGGCCCATACAGTATAAGAGTTTTTTTTGGGGCCTTTGAAAAAAATTTCCCCCAAAAAATTGACTTTAAAAAATTTGCGCCCGGAAAATTTTGTGAAAGTCTCAGAATGGTTCCCTGTGTCAGGAGAACGAGTAAAGTTCATTCATTACCGGTTTTTTTTTTTGCTGAACGTACCTTTTTTTGGGTTTTTTGTGAAATAAATTTAAAAAAATTTCCTCGCGGGAAAAAGGGTTTAATCCATTTTATTCAGGGGGAAAAAAAAAGGGTGACAGATTATCATTGCTTTTTTTTTTGGGCCCCAAAATTGATGGAATCCCCCCCAAAAAGTGAAAAAAAAAGGAAAAAGAGAATCAAAAAAAAAAATTTTTAAAAAAAAGGATATTTTTAATAACAAAAAAATAACATAAAAATACACAAAAGTAAAAAAATTTTTGGGAATACAATACAGAAACAAAAAATTTTACAAAACAGAAGCTACTGAGAATGTTTGGGGGAAGGTGGGGAGATGCGGGGAGACTTTTTAAAAAGTCATATCCTACTCACAAGTCAATTAATTTTTCCCCTTAAATGCGTGAAAACCCTTCACCCCAGGGTTTTTTTTTTTTTTTTATTTTTTTTTCCCCCCCTTTTTCTTCCAAAAACCATAACTTTTTAATTTTTCATGCCTTGTTTTTATGAACGCTTGTTTATTGCGGTGGACCATTCATTTTATCATGTATCGCACGGGAAAAGGGGGGAAAAAAAATTCCCCCAAGTGCGCTGAAATTAAAAAAAAAAAGGGGGCAATTCAGAAATTTTTTTTTTTGGGTTTTTTTTTTTTTTTTTGTTTTTTTTGATATTCTTTTTTTGGTAAAGCTGAACTGGAAATATGATTTTCCAGGTCAGCATGATTAGAAGATATAAAACATGTTTTAGTTTATTTTTTTTTTTTAGGGGAAAAAAAAAAAATTTTTAAAAAAATTTCATAAAAAAAAAAAAAAAAAAAAATGTGCTTGCGTCGCTGTTTTCCAAAATTTTAATTTTTTTATTTTCAAAAATTTTGGGGGGTGTGGGGATTTTTTTTTTGGGGGCCCCAAAGAGCAGTCATTGTTACTGATTTTATTTTGCTGCCCGCTCACTCATTTTTCTGCATTACAGCCCCTCACAAAAAATTCTCTTCACATTTTAGCCTAAAAAATTTTTAGATGGGTTTTGTTTTTTTAACAATCGGATTCACTTGAATTTCATAAAAACTTTAGTTTTTCCAGAATTTTAATTTAAAAAATTTTCCCCAAACCCCCTTTTTTTTCCCAGAGGGGATTAAAAATTTTTGTTTTTTTCGCTTTTCCCCTTTTTCCCCGGGGGCCCCTAATTTTTAAAATTTTTTTTTTTCCCCCAATCAAAAAGTATGAGATTTGCTTTTTGCGGACAAGTTGCACCTTTCAAAAGACACCATTGATTTTATCATTGCGTCCCCGGGAAAAGGGGGAAAAAAAATTTCCGGTTTTAAATTTTAAAATTTTAAAAAAAAAAATTTCAATTCAAAAAACCCCTTTTTTTTGTTTTTTTTTTATTTAGGTGTTCCCCCAAAAGAAAAAAAGGGGCCCGGGGGGTTAAATTTTTTTTCCAGGTCATTCGAATTGTAGGCCCCAAACATGTTTAATTTTTTTATTTTAAATGCTAAATCTTAAATTTGTAAAAAAAAAATTTTTTTTTTTAAAGTCCCCTTTTTCCCAAAAACCCCCTAGCGTCTCCTTTTTTGGGGCCCCGGGGCCGGGGTTTAGGGTTTTTTTTTTGCGCATGGGGGCTGATTTTTTTTGTGATTTAAAAATTTTTGGGTTTGTACGTTTTTTTTTTCCCCCTTATTGAAAATTTTAAAACCCCAAAGTTGCGACGCCCCCAAAAAAAAAAAAAAATTTCCCCGGTGTTTTAAAATTTTTTTTTTCTTTTCCCCCTTTAGCGATCAGGCAAAATTTATTTTTTAAATTTATAGATGGGGGGTTTCTGAACGTGGCGATCCCAAAAATTTTTTTGTATGTGAGATTTTTTATTTTTTTTTTTTTGAAGGGGGGGCCCCCACAGAAAACCCCCGCAGTGACAACCATAGAGGTCTGCAGGAGCCTTTTTTTGTCTTTCCAACCCATCGGTGACCCGCGATCAGTGATGGGGGCCCCCATGGGCGGATTTGCGCGCTTCCCGGAGTGCGTTTTAAATCCCCCTGTCAGAGTTTGACTTTTTTAATTTTTCAACGGGTGGATTGTGTTTCCCCAAAAAAAGGGTGTTCCGGGCACAGTAAAACGGTTCAAAAAAAGGGGCTTTTCCCCGGAAAAGATTTTGGGGTCACCGGGGGGAGCCCACATAAAAGGGAGGGATTTTCCAACATCAGTGTATTTTTTACCCCCGAGTCAGAAGGGGGTTTAAGGTTATCCCACGAGATGAGCGAATTTTTCAAGTTGCCAGTTTTCATGAATTTTCCCCCAAATTTTTCATGTGTGGTGAATAAATTTGCGTGAATCTTTTGCTGAAAAGTTTTTTTCCAAAAAATATTTTACTTTTTGGGGGGAGGAAAAAAAAAAAAAAGGAAAAACCCCCGGGGGAGAGGGCCCCCCCAAAAAAATTTTGGGGGGGGAAAAAAGGGGAAAAAAACCCCCCCCCCCCCCCAAAAAGGCCCCTTCCCCCCCAAAAAACCCCGGGGGCCCCCCCCCCAAAATTTTCCCCCCAAAAAAACCCCCCAAAAAACCCCCTTTTTCCCCAAAAAAAAACCCCCCTTTTGGGGGGCCCCTGGTTTGGGGAAAAGGGGGTTTAGGGGCCCCCGGGGTAAAATTTTTTTCCTTTCCCCAAAGGGGGTTTTAAAGGTTTAAGGGCCTTTTTTCCCCCCTTAAAACCAAAAAAAACCCCCCCCCCCCCTTTTTTTTTTTTGGGGGGGTTTTTTTTTTTTTCCCCGAAAAAATTTTTCCTTTTTTTTGTTTTTTTCCCTTTTTTTTTGGGGGGAAAGGGGGGCCCCTTTTGGGGGTTTTGGGGTTTTTTGGGGGGCCCCTTTTGGGGTTTTTTCCCCCGGGTTTTTTGGCCTTTTTTTTTTTTGGGGGGGGGTTTTTTTTGGGTTTTTTGGGGTTTTGTTTTTTTTAATAATTTTTTTTTTTGGGTTTTTTTTGGGTTGGGGGGCCCCCCCCCTTTTTTTTTTTAATTTTTTTTTTTCCCTTTTTTTTTTCCCGTTTCCTTTTTTGGGAAGGGGGGGCCCCCCTAATTTTTTTTTCCGGGGTTTTTTTTTTTTTTTTTAATTTTTTTTTTCCCTGTGGGGGGGGCCCGGGCCCCCCCTTGGGGGCCCCTTTTTTGGGGGGGGGGCGGGAAAAAAGGGGGGGGGGGGGGGGGGCCTTTTTGGTTTTTTTCCCCGGCTGCTTTGGGGTGGGGAAAAGGGGTTTTGGGGGGGGTGGAAAAAGGGGGGGGGGGGTTTTTTAAACCAAATTTTCCCCCCCAAAATTTTTTTGGGGGGGGGGGGGGCCCCCCTTTCCCCCCAAAATTTTTTTTTTTTTTAAAAAAAATTTTTGGGGGGGGTTTTTTGGGGGGGGCCCCCCGGGGGGTTTTTTTTTCCCCCCCCCCCCGGGGGGGGGGGGGGGGCCCCCCTTTTGGGGGGGGGGGGGGGGGGGTGGCCCCCCAAAGGGGGGGGGGGGGGGGGGGGGGCCCGGGGGGGGGGGGTTTAAAAGGGGGGGGGGGCCGGTGGCCCCCTTTTGGGGGGGGCCCCGGGGGGGGGGGGGGCCCGGGGGGGGGGTTTTTTTTTTTTTTTCCCCCCCCGGGGGGGGGGGGGGAAAGGGGCTGGGGGGGTTTTTTTTTTTTGGGGGGGGGCCCCCAAAGGGGGGGGGGTGGTTTTGGGGGGGGGGGGGGGGGGGGGGGAATTTGGGCCCCCGGGGGGGGGGCGGGGTTTTCCCCCCCCGGGGGTGGGGTGGGGGGAAAAAAAAGGGGGGGGGTTGGGAAAAAGGGGGGGGGGGGGGGGGTTTTGGGGGGGGTGGGGGGGGGGGGGGGAGGGGGGGGGGGGGGTTTTTTTTACTTTTGGGGGGCTGGGGGGAAAGGGGTTTGGGGGGGGGCCGGGGGGGGGGGCCGGGGGGGATTGGGGGGGGGGGGGGGTTTTTTTTGGGGGGGGGGGGCGGTGGGGGGCCCGGGGGGTTTTTGGGGGGGGGGTTTTTTGGGGGGGGGGGCCGGGCCGGTGGGGGTTTGGGGGGGTGGGGGCCGGGGCCTGGGGGGGGGCCGGGGGGGGGGGGGGGGGGGGGTTTTCGGGGCTTTGGGGGGGGGGAAAATTTGGGGGGGGGGGGGGTTTTTGGGGGGTTTTTTTGGGGGGTTTTTTTCGGGGGGGGGGCCCCCCCGGGGGGGGGCCCCGGGGGGAAAAGGGGGGGTTTTTTTTTTGGGGGGGGCCTTGGTTCCCTTTTTTGGGGGGGGTTTTTTTTTTCCCCCCCGGGAGGGGAAAATAAAGGCCCCCTTTTTTAAAATTTTGGGGGGGGGGGGGGAAAAAAAAGGGGGGGGATTTTTGTTTTGTTTTTTTTTTTAAGGGGGGGGGGGTGGGGTTTTTTTTCCCCGGGGGTTTTTGGGGGGGCCGGGGGGGCGGTTCCCTTGGGGGGGGGGTTTTTTGGGTTTTAAAAATTTCCCCCGGGGGTTTTTTTCCCCCCTTTTTTAAAGGGGGGGGAAAAATTTTTTTTTTAAATTTTTTTTTTAAAAAATTCCTCCCGGGGGGGGCCCCGGCCCTTTTTTCCCTTTAAAAAAATTGGGTTTTTTCCCAAAAAAGGGGGGGGGGGGGTTTTGGGGAAAAAAAAAAAAAAAAAAAAAAAAAAAAAAAAAAAAAAAAAAAAAAAAAAAAGGGTTTTGGGGGTTTTTTTTTTTTTTTTTTTGGGGGGTTTTTGGGGGGGGGTTAAAAATTTTTTTTTTTGGGGGGGTTTTTTTTTGGGGGGCCGGGGGGGGGGGGTTGGGGGTTTTTCCCCTTTTTAAACCCTTTTTAACCCCCCAAAAAAAAATTTTTTTGGGGGGAAAAAAAGGGGGGGGGTTTTTTAAAAAAAAAATTTTTTTTTTTAAAAAGGGGGTTCCGGGCCCGGTTAAAAGGGTTTTTCCCCCCCGGGGTTTTTTTTTTTTTTTTTCCCCCCCCTTTTTGGGGGGTTTTTTTTGGGGGGGGGGGTTTTTTGGGGGTTTTGGGGGGTTTGGGGTTTTTTTTTTAAAATTTTTTTTTTTAAAACCTTTTACGGGTTTTTTTTGGGGTTTTTTTAAAAATTTTAAATTTTTTAAAAATTTTTTTTCCCTTTTTTGGGGGAAAAAATTTAAAGGGGTTTTTTCCCCCCTTTTTCCCCTTTTTTTTTTTTTTGGGATTTTGGGGAAAGGGGGGGGTTTGGGGGAAAAATTTTTTTTGTTAAAAAAAGATGGGTTAATTTTTGGGGAAAATTTTTTTTTCGGGGAAAAAAGGGGTTTTTTTTTGGGGTGGCCCTTTTAAAACCCCCCCTTTTTGGGGGGGGCCCCCCCCCCTTTTTTTTGGGTTTTTTTTTTTTCCCAAAAAAAATTTTTTCCCCCCCCCCCTTTTTTTTTGGTTTTAAAAGGTTTTGGGGGGTTTTAAAGGGTTTTTTTTTCCCCAACCCCCCAAAAAAAAATTTTTGGGGGTTTTCCCTTTTAAAAAAAAACCCAAAACCCCAAAAAAAAAAAATTTTTTTTTTTTGGTTTAAATTTTTTTTTTGGGGTTTTTTTTAATTTTGGGGGGGAAAAAAAGGGGGGTTTTTTCCCCCCCCGGGGGGGGGAAAAAATTTTTAAAAAATTTTTTTTTTAAAAAAAAAAACCTTTTTTTTTTTTTTAAAAAAAAGGGGGCCCCACCAAAAAGGGGGGGGTTTAAAAAATCCTTTTAAAAAAAAAAGGGAAAATTTTTCCCCCCGGCCAAAAAAAAATAAAAGGGGGAAAAAAAAACCAAAATTTTTTAAAAAAAAACCCCCAAAAAAAAAAATTTTTGGGGTTAAAAAATTTTTTTGGGGGGGGAAAAAGGGAAAATAAAAAAAAATTTTTGGGGGGGGCCCCCCCCCCCCAAAAAAAAAAAAACCCCCCCAAAAAACCAAACCCCGGGGAAAACCCCCCAAAATTTTTTCCCCCCCCAAAAATTTGGGGCCCCCCAAAAAGGGGGAAAAAAGGGGAGGTCCCCGGGGGGGGGCCCCCCCCAAAAAAAAATTTTTTTTTAAAAAAAAAAACCAAAACAAAAAAAAAAATTTTTTTGGTTAAGGTTTTTTGGAATTAAACCAAAAAAATTTTTTAAAAAAAAAAAAAATTTTTTTTTGGGGGGGGAAAAAAAGGGGAAAAAAAAAAAAAAAAAAAGAAAAACCCAGGTTAAAACTTTTCCAAGGGCCCCCGGGGGGGCCCCCAAACCCCCCCCCCCCCGGGAAAAAATTTTTTTTTTTGGGGGGGGGAAAAAAAACCCCCCCTTGGAAAAAAGGGCCCACCCCCCCAAAAAACCCCCCCCCAAAAAAGGGGGAAAAATTCCCCCCAAAAAAAACCCCCCCCAAAAAAAAAAGGGGAAAATTTAAAAAAGGGGGCTTTAAAATTTTTTTTTGGGAAAAAAAAACAAAAAAAAACCCCCCCGGGGGGGGGGGGGGCCCCCTAAATTTTTTTCTTGGGGCCCCCCCCTTTTTTTTTTTTTAAAAAAAAAAAGGAAAAAAAATCCCCCTTTTTTTCCCCCCTTTTTTAAAAAAAAATTTTTTTCCCCCCCAAAAAAAAAAAAAGAAAAAGGGGGGCCCCCCCCTTTTGGAAAAAGGGGGGAAAAAAGGAAAAAAAAAACCCCCAAAAACCGGGTTACCCTTTGGGGGGGTTGGGAAAACCCGGGGAAAAAGGGGCCCCCCTTTTTTTGGGGAAAAAAAAGAAGGGGGGGGTTTTAAGGGGTTTTTCCCCCCATTTTGGGGGAAAAAAGGGAAAAAAAAAAAACCCCCAAAAAAAAGGGTCAAATTTTTAAAAAAACCCCCCCCCCCCCCCCAAAAAAAAAAAAACTTTTTTAAAAAAAATTTTTTTTTGGGGGGGGGGGGGGGCCCCACCCCCAACCCCCCCCCCCCCCCAAAAAAAAAACCCCCCTTTTCCCCCCCAAAAATTGGGTTTTTGGCCCGGGGGGGAAAAAAAAAAAAATTTTCCCTTTTGGGCCCCCGGGGGAAAAAAAAGGGGAAAAACCCCCGGGAAAAAAAAGGGGGGGCCCCCAAAAAGGGCCAAAATTCCCAAAAAAAATTTTTTTTTTTTAAAAAAAAGGGGGGGGCCCCCTTTTTCCCAAATTTTTTAAAAAACAAAACCAATTTTTTACCCTTTTTTTTTTTAAAAAAAAAAAAGGGGGGCCCCCCGGGGGGGGCCCCCCCCCCCCCAATTTTTAAAAAACCCCCTTAAACCCCCCCCCCAAATTAAGGGGGGGTTTTTGGGGGGAAAGGGGGGCAAGGGAAAAATTTTTTTGGGGGGGAAAAAGGGAAAAATTTTGGAAAAAACCCCCTTTTTTTTAAATTTTAAAAGGGAAAAAAAAAAATTTTTTCCCCTAATAAAAACCCCAAAAAACCCCCCCCCTTTTAAAATTTTTGGGGGCCCAAATTTTTTTTCCCAAAAAAAGGGGGGGCCCAAAAAAAAAAAAAAGGGTTTTTGGGAAAAAACCCCGGGGTTTTTTTTTTTAAAAAAAAAACCCCTTTAAAATTTTTTTTCCCCCGGGGGGAAAAAAAAAAATTTTTCCCAAAAAAAAAAAGGGGGAAAAAAAAAAATTTCCCCCTTTTTTTTTGGGGGGGGGGAAAAAAAAAAAAAATTTTTTTTAAATTTTTTTTTTAAAAAACCCCCCAAACCCCCCTTTTTTAAAAAAATTCCCCCCCCTTTTCCCCCCCAAACCCCCTTTCCCCCCAAAAAAAAAAAAAACCCCCCCCCCCCCCCCCCCTTTTTTTAAAAAAACCCCCCCAAAAAAAAATTTTTTTTCCCCCCCCAAAAAAGGGGCCCCAAAAATTTAAAATTTTTTTTTTTGGAAAATTTTTCCCCCCCCCCAAAAAAAAAGGGGGAAAAAAAAACCCAAAAAGGCCCCAAAATTTTTTGGGGGGGGAAAAAAAAAAAAAAAACCCCCTTTTGGGAAAAAAAATTTTTTAAAAACCCCAAAAAAAAGGGCCCCCCCCAAAAAATTTTTTTTTTTTTGGGAAAAAAAAGGGGGGTTTTTTTAAAAGGGAAAAACCGGGGTTTTTTTCCCAAAAACCCCCCAATTTTTTAAAAAAAAAAAAACCCCTTTTCCTTTTTTCCCCGGGAAAAAAAAAAAATTAAAAAAGGGGGTTGGGGGCCCCCTTTTAAGGGTTTTAAAAAAACAATTTAAACCCCCACCTTTTTCCCCCCAAAAAACCCGGGTTTAAAAAAAAAAAAAAAACCCCCCCCAAAAAAAAAACCCCCCCGGCCCGGGCCGAAAAATTTTTTTTCCCTTTTTTTAAAAAACAATTGGGTTTGGGGGTTTTCCCCCCCCCCGGGGAAAAAATTCCCCAAAAAAAAAAAAAAACAAAAGGGGGGCCCCAATTCCCCCCCAAAAAACCCCCCCCCCTTTTTTTAAAAAAAGGGGTTTTTAAAAAAACCCCCCCCAAAAAAAAAAACCCCCTTTTTTTAAAATTTTCCCAAATTTTTTTAAACCCTTTTTTAAACCCCAAAAAAGGGGGGAAAAAAAAATTTTTAAAAAAAAAAGGGGTTTCATTGGGGGGAAGGGGGTAAATATCAGCCCATCCTTTTTCACCCTTAGGTCCCGGTTTTTTCTTTGTGGCCAAAAATGGGGTTTCTTTAAGGCCGGTTTTGATTTTTCTTTTAAAAACAATATTACTTTTTAAATATCAATACCCTTATTTTTTGATTTCGGGACCTGTTTTCCGGGTAAAAAACGCTGGGGGGGTTTTCCCAAGCTTGACCTCAGGGGGGCATTAACCTTATTGTTTAAAGCACGGGGTTGAATGGAAGACGGCTTTTAAACCCCGGGGGGGCATTTTGGGGACCTTGTGATCCCCTTTGGGTTTACTAATGCCCCTTTCCCGCTTCCAGTCCTTCATAAATTAAACTTTTCGGGGAAATTTTGTGGAAAATTTTAAATTGTTTTTTGGATGATATCTTGATTTTTTCTAATTGGGCTGGGACTCTCATGTGAAAAATGTTCGAACTGTATTCCAGTTTTTTAAGAGGAATTTCTCTGTATGTGAAGGGACAAAGGGTCTTTTTGGCGTACAGAAGGGTCTATTTCTGGGATTCTTTTTGGGCCCCCTCTGTTATTTTAAATGGCCCGGTCAAGGTTCAGGCCATTGGGGGATTGGGTCCCAAACCCACTTTATTAAAGGGTCTTCAAAGATTTTTGGGGGTTTTCCCAAAATTTTTTTTTTTAAATTTATTGGTTTAAATTTTTCGGGTTTTTGTTAAACCATTAAAAAATTTGACCCGAAGGGTTCTGTTTTTGGTGAATTGGCCTCCCGAGGCAGTCTTGCTTTCGGAACTTTAAACAGGATTCACTTCTGCTCCCGTTTACGGCGCCTGATGTTTCTCTGCCATTTCAGGTGGAGGTTGATGCCCCTGAAATTGGGGCAGGTGCCGTTTTGTCCCAAAAAGATCCAGAGACCTCTAAAGTAACCCTTGTGCCTTTTTCTCTCAAAAATTTTCTCCTACTGAACGTAATTATGACGTGGGTAATCGGGAGTTACTGGCCATGAAGTGGGCTTTTGAAGAGTGGAGACATTGGCTGGAGGGAGCCAAACATCAGGTGGTGGTCCTTACGGACCATAAGAATATGGTTTATCTGGAATCTGCCAAGTGACTCAATCCTAGACAGGCCAGGTGGGCCTTGTTTTTCACACGTTTTAATTTTGTGGTTTCCTTTCTTCCTGGCACTAAGAATGTTAAGGCGGATGCCCTCTCGAGGAGTTTCCTTGCGGACTCTCCTGAGTTATCTGATCCTTCTGTTATTTTGAAAGAGGGTGTAGTTCTTTCCGCCATCTCACCCAATTTGAGACTTGCTCTGGAGGGGTGTCAGGAGGATAGGCCCGAGCGCTGCCCTGTTGGAAAATTGTTTGTCCCGGACCAGTGGAAAAAGAGTGTGATGTCTGAGATTCATTGTTCCGCGTTGGCCGGTCATCCCGGAATTTTTGGTACCAGAGACTTGGTTAGTCGGTCCTTTTGGTGGCCTACCTTGTCTCGTGATGTCAGGGAATTTGTGCAGTCCTGCGGGACTTGCTCTCGCTCCAAGCCTTGCTCTCGCTCTAGTGGTTTGTTGATGCCATTGCCTGTGCCCAAGAGACCATGGACCCATATCTCTATGGATTTCATTTCCGACCTCCCTGTTTCTCAGAGAATGACCGTCATCTGGGTGATTTGTGATAGGTTTTCCAAGATGATACATCTTGTGCCATTACCTAAGTTGCCTTCCTCCTCTGAATTGGTGCCGTTGTTCCTTCAGCACGTGGTTCGTTTACACGGCATTCCTGAGAACATTGTGTCTGACAGAGGAGTCCAGTTTGTTTCCAGATTTTGGAGGACCTTTTGTTCTAAACTTGGTGTTCAATTGTCTTTCTCCTCGGCGTTTCATCCTCAGACCAATGGTCAAACTGAGATAACAAACCAGACATTGGAGACTTATCTAAGATGATTTGTGTCTGCTGATCAGGATGACTGGGTCTCTTTTTTGCCTTTGGCTGAGTTTGCTCTTAATAATAGGGCTAGCTCTGCCACTTTGATGTCTCCATTTTTCTGTAATTCTGGGTTTCACCCTCGATTTTCTTCAGGACAGACGGAGGCTTCTGTCTGTCCAGGTGTTGACTCTGTTGTGGAGCGTATGCAACAGATTTGGGACCAGGTAGTGGAGAGGTTGTCCCTCTCTCAGGAGAGGGCCCAGCGGTTTGCTAACCGGCATAGGACTGATGGTCCTCGGTTTAAAGTGGGGGACTTGGTCTGGTTGTCCTCAAGAAATATTATTATGAGAGTGGCATCTCCTAAATTTAAGCCTAGGTTCATTGGACCTTATAAGATCATGGAGATTCTTAATCCTGTTTCTTTTCGTTTGCTTCTTCCAGGGACATTTAAAATCCATAACGTGTTCCACAAGTCCTTGTTGAAGAGGTTTGTTGAGCCAGTGGTTCCTACTGCTTTGCCTCCTGACCCTGTTCTGGTTGAGGGCAATATGGAGTTTGTGGTTGAGAAAATATTGAATTCTCGTCTTTCTAGACGGAAACTCCAGTATTTGGTTAAGTGGAGAGGTTATGGTCAGGAAGACAATTCTTGGGTGTTTGCTTCGGACATCCATGCTAGGAGACTCATCCGTGCGTATCATAGAACTCATCCTGACCGACCTGGTTGCTCAAGTGAGGGTTCGGTGACCCCTCCTCAAGGGGGGGGTACTGTTGTGAATGGACTTGAAATGAATTCTGAGCAGAGGCTCCCTCTGGTGGTTACAAGCGGTACTGGACTGTCCAGTGAAGATTGTGAGGAGTGGGAATCAGGTGTTACTGACTGGTCTTATATAAGGGAGTCGCCTTCCCATCAGGGTTGCCGGTGATCAATTGTTCTGGTCTCAATCCTTGAGTTCTGTTTCCTTTGTAGCCTGCTGTGTCGTGTCTGCATCTCCTGCTAACAGATAAGACATTTTCTTCTTTTTGTTTTTGTGCTTGATTTTTGCATTTTGTCCTGCACTTCTGTGGGGGCCTTCAGGGTCCCCTCCGGGGGCTTTTGCCCTCTCAGTTTAGTTCAGCCACTGATGTTTGTACTTTTGCTTTTTCCAGTTTTTTCAGTGGCTGCTGTTTTGATTTTGTTACACCAGAGAACTAATTTAGGTGGTAGAGGTCGTGTGATCTCAGGTGATTTTGAAATTAGTAGAGTTGGTGCTTTTCAGGGTTTTTTGGGATTGCAGTAAGTGCCCTTCCTATCCTTTTCTATTTAGGTAGTTTGGGCCCCAACGTTTGCTCATACTATTTTCTGTCTGTGTCAGTATTTCATCTTGTCTAACCGCCATTACATGTTTGGGGGCTTCCTATGTTCTTTGGGGATCTGCTCCGGGGCAGATAGCTTTCCTCTTTCTATCTTTAGGTGTAGTTAGTTTCTCAGGCTGTGACGAGGCGTCTAGGACCAACGTAGGAACGCTCCACGGCTGCCTCTAGTTGTGGTGGTTAGTCAGGGTACTGCAATCTCATAGATTCCAACTTCTCTGGTGTATTGCCTTTTTTACCTGCACTCCTCAGCTACCGTAACATAACATTACACTCTACAAGAGAGAGAGGACCCCACTGACTATAAGAGCTTACACTCTACAGGAGAGAGAGAGGACCCCACTGACCATAAGAGCTTACACTCTACAAGAGAGAGAGGACCCCACTGATCATAAGAGCTTACACTCTACAGGAGAGAGATGACCCCACTGACCATAAGAGCTTACACTCTACAGGAGAGAGAGGACCCAACTGACCATAAGAGCTTACACTCTACAGGAGAGAGAGAGGACCCACTGACTATAAGAGCTTACACTCTACGGGAGAGAGAGAGGACCCCACTGACCATAAGAGCTTACACTTTACAGGAGAGAGAGGACCCATCTGATCATAAGAGCTTACACTCTACAGGAGAGAGAGGACCCCACTGACCATAAGAGCTTACACTCTACAGGAGAGAGAGAGAGGACCCCACTGACTATAAGAGCTTACACTCTACAGGAGAGAGAGAGAGGACCCCACTGACCATAAGAGCTTACACTCTACAGGAGAGAGAGGACCCCACTGATCATAAGAGCTTACACTCTACAGGAGAGAGAGAGGACCCCACTGACCATAAGAGCTTACACTCTACAGGAGAGAGAGAGGACCCCACTGACCATAAGAGCTTATACTCTACGAGAGAGAGAGGACCCCACTGACCATAACAGCTTATACTCTACAGGAGAGAGAGGACCCCACTGACCATAAGAGCTTACACTCTACAATAGAGAGAGAGAGGACCCCACTGACCATAAGAGCTTACACTCTACAGGAGAGAGAGGACCCCACTGACCATAAGAGCTTACACTTTACAGGAGAGAGGACCCCACTGACCATAAGAGATTACACTCTACAGGAGAGAGAGAGGACCCCACTGACCATAAGCGCTTACACTCTACAGGAGAGAGAGGACCCCACTGACCATAAGAGCTTACACTCTACAGGAGAGAGAGAGGACCCCACTGACCATAAGAGCTTACACTCTACAGGAGAGAGAGAGGACCCCACTGACCATAAGAGCTTACATTCTACAGGAGAGAGAGAGGACCCCACTGACCATAAGAGCTTACACTCTACAGGAGAGAGGACCCCACTGACCATAAGAGTTTACACTCTACAGGAGAGAGAGGACCCTGCTGACCATAAAAGTTTACATTGTACAGAAGAAAGAATTCAAGAAAAAAAAACAAAAAACAAAATGTGCCATATACCACATAGCAAGTAAATAAGTAGTAATTAAGTAGTAATTAATAGTAACAGTACATGTAAATAACACAGGGTACTTAGTGCTATTTTGATAAAAAAAAAAGCATAAAAGCCGTCCCACCGCGACAAGGTGTGCCCATCAGGACGGTCCTGACCTAACTCTAGTATTAAAACCTTGTCATGTATCAAATGACATCAATGTGAATAAGGGCACAGCAAGACTGGGCCCTGACTGAGGCTCCCATCTGTGGGTAGCTATACAGATGAAATACTTAGGTCTTATAGGGGGATACACACCTCAAGTTTGTACAAAGTACAAGGGATTATTAAACAAAACCCTATAAGGTGAAACTACTAAACTATTAGCAAAATGGCACTTGTGGTGAGAGTTAAACCCCAGACATACCAGTGAGAAAGGAAAGCACCAGGGAGTCAGTCAACCCAAAAAGAAGACCCCCTATATCTCCTACGTGCATTTCGCTCTTCACATCAATGGCTTCATCATGGAGGAATATGGGATAAAGTATCCAACAGGACCTTTTATTACCATAAAAACTTGTCACATGGTTTATTACTACTTGCAGCAATGTGGCACTGCCATGGGCACGGCCTGTGTGCCCTCATACGCCAACCTATTCCTTGGGTCTGCAGAACGCACCAGATAAATATAAATAGTGGGTGCGTTCGCAGCCCGGGGTCCACCGTGCAGGCAGAGCCTGCTGCTAGTAAGATGGCGGTATAGGCAAACTCTGTTACTTCACAGAGTCGCAAATATAAATACTGTGGCACAATATGGCGGTATAAGCAAACTCTGTTACACCACAGAGTCGCTGAGGTAAAGACGCAGAGATAGGTACTGTGTCCTGTTAACTCCACAGGGATACACAGATAACTGCTGTGCGGATATAGCAGTCCGTGATCATGCAGACAGCAACGCAATCACGCAATCTCCTCACCGGAGAAGCCGGTATTCTAGGGGCTTATTTCAGCAAGACCCTAACCACGTGCACACAAATCTCCTCACCGGAGGTGCCGGTATTCTAAGGGGTTATTTCAGTCGAGCCCTAACCACATGCGTGCATGATCACACTGGCGCAAAGCACATAATGCAATTGATACTAGCGCATGGCCGCATGGCCATACAACCCTTTTATAGAAGCAACTACAGGGCCTGCCAGAAAAGGACCAATGAGAAACTGTTCAGAACACATGTAGTTTCACGACCTTCCTGGCGGACCAATAGGAGCTGCTGCAGTACCTGGGCATGTGACCACTGATCTCCAATGAGAGATCTTAACCTGGGCATACTCAAAGGGGAAACGCAGGACTTAGTCCTAAAGACGTCTGCTCGCCGATGACCAGTACTGGCCACAATAGCAGAACCTGGAGAGGCAGCAGTAAACCTCTGCACAGTACTAGGCTGAGCAAGACGCTGGGACCGACGTCTCTGCTGAGGAGACTCCACTGCGGCCGGAGACGGATGGGGGACCGCAGCGGGAATGGCTTGAGATTCCCCTTGTGCAGAGGTGGGAACTCGACCTCTAACACTTGTGGTGAAAGTTAAACCCCAGACATACCAATGAGAAAGGAAAGCACCAGGGATTCAGTCAACCCAAATAGAAGACCCCCTATATCCCCTACATGCATTTCGCTCTTCACATCAATGGCTTCATCATGGGGGTATATGCGATAAAGTACCCAACAGGACCTTTTATTACCATAAAAACTGGTCACATGGTTTATTACTACCTGCAGCAATGTGGCACTGCCATGGGCACGGCCTGTGTGCTCTCATACGCCAACCTATTCCTTGGGTTTTGAGAGAGAGACTTTTTTCTTGGTGTGGGTGCACAGGCCGTGTACCTGATGGGTACACCTTGCCGTGCTGGGATGATAATGGGGCCCTGATCATTTTTTGTCTGATTCTTACTTAAATATTTGACAGTTAATCTTTTTTAATCACGTTTTTTGTAACCCTATTGACTATTTGTACTATAACTTTTGCTGTCTCTCTGATCGCGCCCCAATATACGAGCAAACTCAGGCTTTGCTCCCTTTGTAAGACTGATAACAATTTATGACTTTTTAGACTCAGTTAAATCTCTTTTTTGGCCCATTTTGTCATCGGAATACAAGCTGCCCAATAATTCTGCACATACTGCACAACATGATGAAGGTTGTTGTATCCTTAGGTCGCAGCTCCCTCATTGCGCAAATACACATCACCTGATCTGCATCATCCAATCAGCATTCAGGTTTATACAGTTTGGAGAAGAAAAATCTGCCTAAAAATGATGATATGGTCAAAGTATTGAATTGCATAATAATTCTGAACATAGTGTATGTTTCGGTATGTCTTTCATTGAGAATAGTGCAGAAAAAAATGCATTTTGTATATTTTTTTTAAAATTAAGTCGTATTTTGTATCATAGTCTTTGCTTGCTATGTCCCAAAAAATAAAGCAAGACAAGGTTCACATTTCTGCAGTGCATTCCTTAGGATGTACACACCTGCACTGGAAAAACAACTGTATTTAGAATCATATTGCAGCATACGCATGGATTAAGGGGCAAGACAAAGTCCAGAAAATGTTTTTTTTTACTATGTTTTGACAGATTTGCGTTGTATTGTTTTTTGAGTGTACAGAAAAACTTATCTCTTCAGGTTTTCTTTTGCTCCTGAAAGAAATAAAAGATATACCGGTGTTTTTTCCATTATTCTCAAAATGATACATTTTAATATGGAACACAGTATGTTTCAACCTAAAAGGTTCACATATTTAATGAATCTGGGAGAAAAAAAGATTTACTCTTCTAGGCATGTCATCTACACCTTCACAAAGAGCTGACACTAAAATCAAGGTGGATTGGCTTATCTAAACCTATAAAAACTAGTTGGAAAAAAAATATAGATATAGATGGACTTGTTACTTATGTTCAACATCTATTTCTTAATTTTTGCAGACAGATTTATAGCACATTTTTCATACCTTTTTAATATATATATTTGGTTATCAAATTAGACAATTAAAGCAGCTACGGGCTGCTCTGACATATAGGTCCATGCCACAGCTTCCTATGCAGAGCGCAGCAGTCCAGATCAGATTGTCATCAGCTGCTGCACTCTGCATGGGCAGCGCCCAACATATGGAAGCTTTCAGCACGATAAATTGAGCTTTTTCATCTCAGTTGCTGCCTATACAGAGTGCAGCAGACAATGACAATCTGTTCTCGACCGCTGTGCTCTGCATAGGCAGTAACTGAGATGACAATGGCTGCACTACGCTCTCCTACAGCTCCTTGTTTTTTCTCTTACGTGTAATTTTATGAGAAAAGAGACATGTTGAGGGAGCTATCCCAAATGTTTAATAATAATAATAAAAAAAAATCCGCTAATTTATATGAACTATAACTTTTCAAATAAGTTTTCTAACTAGGATTTGTACTAAGGTCAAGGATAGGACTAGGGTTTGCACTTAGGTACAGATTACTACTAGATGGTTTAGTGAAAGTGATAACTTTGGGATAGGTTTGGAAATAACATAGATACATAAAAAACACAAAAATCGAAAAAAAATAAATAAAAAGTAAAAAAAATGTAATTTTTGGGGATTTTATGTCTAACAGGCGTAACATACTCGTCTTGCGCAGGGCGCTGCTGTCACACTTTGCTCCATTGCTGGTAACGCACCATCACAGTAGTGCCACCATTGCAGATTTTCGTACCTACGCCGCCTCCTCCATCCTTTGAACAAGCGTGTGCGGATAAGGTTAAGTTTTTGTAAACAGCGCTCCCGCATTCACTTTCCTTGTTGATTGAAAATGTATCCGTACAGCAAGGAAAACTCATCTTTGAATTGAATAGATGCTATCTGCTTGTGCTGAACAATGAGAAACAGATAAATCACTTCCCAGAACTGCATGTGAGGGATAATGTCAATATGAGTTATGTCTTCCTATAACTTCAAATGAAGTCTGCTGCTGACTGTCACAAGATGAACAATTTCCATTACTCCATCAGCGTTCCACAGCTTGTTCACTTAGAAAACTGCTATATGTTTCTTCTCTGCTGTCACTAACACAGATAAGTCACACACTGACTGTCAGATGAGAACATCGGGAAATCTCAAAGAAAGACCGTTCTCTGTGACTTGTTGTATACCGTTATAATACCGCAGCCATCAATTAACATTAATATCAAGGTAACATCACAGGAACATACAAATTGTAATTATTGTCCCATCAAGACTCACAATGCAACACAGAAGGTCGAAATATTTCCCTGTGATCATGGTCGCCCCCTTGTGAATAAAATCCTCAGTATGGCTCATGTTTTGGATCACAAAAACAGACATGCTGAGCTGAAAATCAGCACTACAGAGGCATAAAGTGTTATAACATAGTCCCCTAACAGATTATTTCAATTGATTTTAAATCTATACCTTGCAGACAAAAAGCTCATAATGCTGTTACCTCCTGAACTTCAGTCTCATATGTACAAGATTATAAATACTACAAAATTGCCCTGTAATTACAAAAATATAAATGCAATACTGCCTCTCTATGTACAAGAATATAACTACTATAATACTGCAACTATGTACAAGAATATAACTACTATAATACTGCCCCTATGTACAAGAATATAACTACTATAATACTGCAACTATGTACAAGAATATAACTACTATAATACTGCTCCTATGTACAAGAATATAACTACTATAATACTGCTCCTATATACAAGAATATAACTACTATAATACTGCTCCTATGTACAAGAATATAACTACTATAATACTGCTCCTATATACAAGAATATAACTACTATAATACTGCCCCTATGTACAAGAATATAACTACTATAATACTGCTCCTATGTACAAGAATATAACTACTATAATACTGCCCCTATGTTCAAGAATATAACTACTATAATACTGCCCCTATGTTCAAGAATATAACTACTATAATACTGCCCCCTATGTACAAGAATATAACTACTATAATACTGCCCTTATGTACAAGAATATAACTACTATAATACTGCCCTTATGTACAAGAATTAACTACTATAATACTGCCCCTATGTACAAGAATATAACTACTATAATACTGCCCCTATGTACAAGAATATAACTACTATAATGCTGCTCCTATGTACAAGACTATAGCTACTATAATACTGCACCTATGTACAAGAATATAACTACTATAATACTGCCCCTATGTACAATAATATAACTACTATAATACTGCTCCTATGTACAAGAATATAACTACTATAATACTGCACCTATGTACAAGAATATAACTACTATAATGCTGCTCCTATGTACAAGAATATAACTACTATAATACTGCACCTATGTACAAGGATATAGCTACTATAATACTGCTCCTATGTACAAGAATAGAACTACTATAATACTGCCCCTATGTACAAGAATATAACTACTATAATACTGCCCCTATGTACAAGAATATATCTACTATAATACTGCTAATATGTACAAGAATATAGCTACTATAATACTGCTCCTATATACAAGAATATAACTACTATAATACTGCTCCTATATACAAGAATATAACTACTACAATACTGCTCCATATTGTGGTGTAGTGACCCCTGATGCAGCTAGGGGGCACTGTGTATGCTCCTCGGGATATGCATGGAGGCATGTCATGGATGGACGGTATGTATCGCAGAGGTGGGTGGCCCTGTGATGGAAGCCTGGGCGTGTTTTGTTCAGCAGATCTACTGCTGAGAGTTGTGCTATACATTGGGAGGCTTCCAGGTGACTAGGAGAGCTGGGGCGGGTCCAGTCACCTACAAACCCACCCAAGGGGTATGTGTCTGTATACCCGGTATTAAACCTGTATGAATAGTGTGTTGTGGTAAAGGACTGTGAGAGGTCATGACCAGTTTGACCTAAACCATGTGATTCTGACCTCTGGGTGGGTGGGTTACACCTATGTAACAGAAGTGTGCTTGGCACCTGTGAGGAGTGTGGGGAGTCTGCATGTGGACAGACTTCATGTGGACATTACCGAGAGGACTTGTGACTGAGAGTGAAGCTCAGCAGGAGCTGAAACATGGAAGATTTGTATTGCCTGTTACTATGTGGTTTATGAAGCAATAAACCTAAGGACTTTTTGTATAAGAAAGTGTCTCTGATTTACCTGAAGCTGCGAGTGAGTAAACCTACAATATGTACAAGAAATAACTACTTATATTTGCTCCTATGTACAAGAATATAACTACTATAATACTGCCCTATGTACAAAATATAACTACTATAATACTGCCCCTATTACAAGAATATAACATACTATAATACTGCCCCTATACAAGAATATAACACATAATACTGCCCCTATGTAAAGAATATAACTACTATAATACATGCCCCTATGTACAAGAATATAATACTATAATACTGCTCCTATGTTCAAGAATATAACTACTATAATACTGCTCCTAGTACACGAAATAACTACTATAACGCTCCTATGTACAAGAATGAACTATATAATACTGCCCCTATGTACAAGAAGATAACTACTATAATACTGCCCTATGTACAGAATATAACTATATATACTGCCCTATATTCAAGACTATAACTACTATAATACTGCCCCTATGTACAAGAATATAACTACTATAATACTGCAACTATGTACAAGAATAAAACTACTAAAACTGCTCCTATGTACAAGAATAAAACACTATAATACTGCTCTATTATAAGAATACTACTATAATACTGCTCCTATGTACAAGAATATAACTACTATAATACTGCTCCTATGTACAAGAATATAACTACTATAATAATACTGCTCCTATGTACAAGAATATACTACTATAATACTGCCCCATGTACAAGAATATAACTACTATAATACTGCTCCTATGTACAAGAATATAACTACTATAATACTGCTCCTATATACAAGAATATAACTACTATAATACTGTCCCTATGTACAAGAATATAACTACTATAATACTGCTCCTATGTACAAGAATATAACTACTATAATACTGCTCCTATGTACAAGAATATAACTACTATAATACTGTCCCTATGTACAAGAATATAACTACTATAATACTGCTCCTATGTACAAGAATATAACTACTATAATACTGCTCCTATGTTAAGAATATAACTACTATAATACTGTCCCTATGTACAAGAATATAACTACTATAATACTGCTCCTATGTACAAGAATATAACTACTATAATACTGCTCCTATGTACAAGAATATAACTACTATAATACTGCTCCTATGTACAAGAATATAACTACTATAATACTGCTCCTATGTATAAGAATATAACTACTATAATACTGTCCCTATGTACAAGAATATAACTACTATAATACTGCTCCTATATACAAGAATATAACTACTATAATACTGCCCCCTATGTACAAGAATATAACTACTATTATACTGCCCCTATGTACAAGAATATAACTACTATAATACTTCCCCCTATGTACAAGAATATAACTACTATAATACTGCTCTTATGTACAAGAATATAACTACTATAATACTGCTCCTATGTACAAGAATATGACTACTATAATACTGCCCCTATGTACAAGAATATAACTACTATAATACTGCCCCTATGTACAAGAATATAACTACTATAATACTGCCCCTATGTACAAGAATATAACTACTATAATACTGCCCCTATGTACAAGTATATAACTACTATAATACTGCCCCTATGTACAAGTATATAACTACTATAATACTGCTCCTATGTACAAGAATATGACTACTATAATACTGCCCCTATGTACAAGAATATAACTACTATAATACTGCCCCTATGTACAAGAATATAACTACTATAATACTTCCCCCTATGTACAAGAATATAACTGCTATAATACTGCTCTTATGTACAAGAATATAACTACTATAATACTACTCCTGTGTACAAGAATATAACTACTATAATACTGCCTCCTAGCTGAGAGGTTGTGTGTTTGTAGCTCTCCTGATGTCTGGAGCAAGCCCAGGGAGGGGCCACCCTGGGTGGGGAAACTCCCCAAGCAAGGCCCAGGCTTCCAGGCCTACACTGGGAAGAAGCGCCCAAGCTGTTTCTAATGCAGATGCAAATCCTTAAGTGATTTCTGATGGGAAGAAAGCTCCGAATGGAAGTAGCAGCAGCAACAAGAAGGATGAAGCTGTGAAAGTGAGTAAAGTAACGGAACAAGGAAAAGCCATTGTATGTAAGAAAGTTGCAGTTAAGCAGTCGGCCAGCCAAGGCAAGCAAAGTGAAGTGCAACTAGGAGAAATCCAGAAGAAATCTCCTGGTGAGAAGCTGAATGGAGGAAAGCAGCCTGCAGCTCAGGAGAGGCCATCAGCGGCCTCAGGTGTGCAGCTGACTTCCAGCAGGCAGAGGAGAACCTCACTGGAGAGGCAGACATTACAGGAAAACTTTCAGCAGAAATATGTGGTGACCAGCATGGCGAGCTCTGGACGCACAAGGTCGCAGTCAGGTGGCAGCAGTAAAAGTGCTGTGGAGCCTGGAGCCATGAAACCAGCGGAGGTGAAAATTAAGGAGACGTCTGGATTCAAGCAGCCGGGGACATCGCTGAATGCAGGATCCCAGGAGGAGACGCCACGTGCACCTGAGCTTCAGCTCGCAGAGGAGATCCCAGGACTGGTCAAGAAGTTTGGTGAGTTACAGCAGCAGAAAGACTCACTACAGATGCAGATAGACACTTGCTATAAGCTAAAGGCTATTAATCCCGGGAGTCATGATTTTTATGACGAGACTCTGAACACACTGGGTGTATTGCTGGCAAAAGTGGTGAGGGACATGGACTGCGTCCTAGAGAGGATGGGGCCCCTGGCGGAGACTTATAGGAACCAGGAACTGTTTAATTCACAGAAGCAGAACTCTGCAGGTTCCAGGTCAGACATTGTCCCAGGTGGACCCCAGAAGCAGGTGCGGCCAGTGCTGCAGCCTGCAAGTTTCTGCTTCCAAAAGGGGCAAATGCCGCACCAGCAGCAGCCTGTAGTGCAGACCCCAGCAGAGGTACCACAAGTCTCAGAATGCCCAGCAAAACTGCCTGCGGTAGATCCAAAGCAGAAGCATGTAGTGCAGATTCCAGCAGAGGTACAACAAGTCACAGAATGCCCAGCACAACAGCCTGCAGCAGATTCCAAGCAGCAGCATGAAGGTCACATTCCAGTAGAGGTACAACAAGTCTCAGAATGCCTAGCACAGCCGCCTGCAGCAGATTCCAAGCAGCAGCATGGGCATTTTTCAGCAAGGGACTACAGGTCTCAGAATGCCAAGCACAACAGTTGGGCAGTGGACATGTGCCGGTAGTTCCTGATGGTGGCCAGCTGGGCTCTGATGCTGGGGATAACCGCGCTGTATCTGAGGGGTCGGGGGTTTGGGGGAGCACAGTATCTTTGCTGGACGCTGCGCAGTCTGATAGTGACATTGATGATGATGATAATAATGTGCATGATATTGTCTGTGATTTCCCCCCTTTAATTCCGAGCACACAAGGTGCAGCTGCCCCCCCTGCTGCTGACCCTCACCCCGTCAGTCAGCCTAGTGTGACCCCGCAGGTTCCCCCCAGTAATGCCTGGAGTCGTGGTGCTCCGTCCTTCACCTCTGGTGCCAATTATACCGGCCAGGCATTTAAACGGAGAAACGTTGTGCGTTTCCGGCACAGAGGTGCCAAGGAGGATCTGCCAGATAGAAGGTTTGTGGTCAGGGAGCTCTTGTGTCGCCAGATGGGGTTTGCGCCAGTCAGCATCTTGGCGGTGATTAATCTTCCAGACAGGCAGGGCTATGACGTCAGCTTTAAGCTCATGTCTGATCTGGACAGGTTCTGGTCTAATTTCCCCAAGTTTAGAGACTCTGAGGGCTGGAGTAAGTTCAGCTTTATTCCTATCTCTAAGCCAGATACCGTTACGGTTAATCTCATCTTCTGGAATGAGTCTGTTCCCCCGCAGGACATTGTGGTGTGGCTCCGGAGGCATTGTGACCTGGTCTCTGACCTCACCAAAAGCAGAGACAGTGATGGTATCTGGACGGGAGGGTGGAGGGTTTTGGTGAAACTGCGCCAGTGCAATAATATCACTGCCCACTTACCCAACTCCTTCTTTATTGGGAGGGAGAGGGGTGTGTGTTTCTATCCTGGGCAGCCTCGTAAGTGCTTCAAATGTGGCAAGGCGGGTCACCTGGCAAATACGTGTACTGTGGTGAAGTGCAACCTGTGTGGGGAGGTCGGCCATGTGGCTGCAGACTGCCAGAACATCAGGTGCAACCTCTGTGGGAAGATCGGTCACCCTCACAGGGACTGTCCTGACGCCTGGCACAATATCTGTAAGGACTATCCTGATGAGGATTTGGTGGCAGGGGCAGAGATTCTGGAGGAGGCAGCTTTACTGTCAGGGGAAATACTGGCCAGACCGGAGGTCCACCAGGGGTCTACTCAGGTGACACCAGAGCAGCAGGGTACAGAGGGTGCACAGGGGAGTATGGAGGTTGTCCCTCAGGGGCAGCAGTCACAGGAAGGCAATACTTCAGTACTACCATCTGTGTCTCAGACTAAAAGGAAGAAAAAGGACAAGACCTCCCGTAAACCTGAGAAGGAGTATGACACTGGCCAAGGAGCCAGGAAGAAGGTCCAGGTTTCTGCAGGTGTAATGGACTTATCTAATAGGTTTGGTGTTCTGTCTGAGTCTGACGGTGATTTTGAGGATGACCTTAGAAGAATTGACGCAGAGTTTGATAGGGATGTAGAGGACTGTCCTCCGCCCAAGCGGAAGCCATTACCTGAGGGCTCTCGGGTAGAGTCTGAAATGGAGACCGGTGGTGACCAGAATAACTCCGACTCAGATCTGTGACGCCGTCAACCAGATAATATCCGAGCCCAGATAGATAAAACCATTAGGAAAATTAGGAAATGTTAAGTTATGGAAGGATGTGTCACTGGGTTGAAATATGATGTTTTTTTTTTTTTTTCCAACCAGGTGTATGGACTCTTTAAGATAATTTTATATGTATAATCCGGATATGTAATGAATGTATGTACAATCCAAGTGAATTTATTTTTGTATTACTGGAGGAATGTCAGTATATTTGTATTTGTTTGGTTTTTACAATAAAAATTGCCCCTATGTACAAGAATATAACTACTATAATACTGCTCCTATGTACAAGAATATGCCTACTATAATACTGCCCCTATGTACAAGAATATAACTACTATAATACTGCTCCTATGTACAAGAATATAACTACTATAATACTGCTCCTATATAAAAGAATATAACTACTATAATACTGCCCTATGTACAAGAATATAACTACTATAATACTGCTCCTATGTACAAGAATATAACTACTATAATACTGTCCCTATGTACAAGAATATAACTACTATAATACTGCTCCTATGTACAAGAATATAACTACTATAATACTGCTCCTATGTACAAGAATATAACTACTATAATACTGTCCCTATGTACAAGAATATAACTACTATAATACTGCTCCTATGTACAAGAATATAACTACTATAATACTGCTCCTATGTATAAGAATATAACTACTATAATACTGCTCCTATGTACAAGAATATAACTACTATAATACTGCTCCTATGTATAAGAATATAACTACTATAATACTGACCCTATGTACAAGAATATAACTACTATAATACTGCTCCTATGTACAAGAATATAACTACTATAATACTGCTCCTATGTACAAGAATATAACTACTATAATACTGCCCCTATGTACTGGAATATACTAATACTAGTCTATGACCTAAAGAAGAATATAAATTAACTTTTTTTAATTCAGCCTAAATCCTTTCTATCAGCTCTTTTAAACTTTTTTGCCATGGCCCCAAGATTTTAGGCTCAGCTTGGACATTTTGTCAGGCACAGGGTGCCGTCACCTCCTTTAACATTAATTTTACTGTGATTGAGTGAAATAATTGGATAAGACACGAGATAAAGAAGAGTTAGGAGATTATAATGGAAATCATTAGATCTTATCATCTGATTAGTTCTTTTCTCTTTTCCAGTGATGACTTTCCTGATCAGATTGTACTAAGAATTGCTTTGCTGCTATCAGGCCAGGTCATATAGAAAATACAGGCCTGGACAACTGGTAACGTTGGGCAGTCCGCTCGCTAAGATTTTAATTTGAACATTTGCCATTTTACTCAAATTTTTAGATTTAGGTATTATTTATTATAATTATTATTATTTTGCAATATCGAGATCATTTTTTTCTTATAATGCCCATACATTAAGGGACATGTGGGAGCTAAGTTACATCCCTAAAAGTCAATCAAATGTGTGTACATCAGGTCACAAATTAAGTCTTAACCCTGCTTATACCAAAGTGCAAAAAACCTTTATTTAAATACACAAGATCAGGGCATATAAGCATACATACGAAGATGCGCCACACATATAGTGAAAAAAACTAATAAAAACAGGCGAACAACAATACAACCATGGTGCGACCAAACAGGCATAGGGTAAATAGACTAAGAGAGCAACACAGCATAACAGTAACGTAATGTAAGTATTGCATATGTGAAGCTCCCTAATCACACTAAATGGAAAGAAAGGTATTAAGATGCGCCAGAGCTCCACAGATGTACAATTTACAACTAGTCTGAGTCAAATGCAGGAGTCGATGTAAATAGTAGATTTTTTCCAAATGGCAACAAAATGCTCCTTAATGACTTGCTAGTGAACTGTATGTTTGCAGAGAATGAAGTGTCAGATGAAAAGCAACCATTGCTCACACATGATAGCGCCAAACCCTCTTACCCATTTTAGGATGCTTGTGCATCGCGCCAAGGCCCCGACGCGCGTTTCGCTTTCGCTTCCTCGGGGGGAACTTCATATGTATGTTTATATGCCTTGATCTTGTGTATTTAAATAAATCTTTTTTGCACTTTGGTATAATCATGGTTAAGACTTAATTTGTGACCTGACGTACACACATTTGATTGACTCTTTCTTATAGATGTAAGCTACCACATGTCCTTTATTGCTACTCATGATACATGGAGAGTATCTCTTATCAAAAACATGTTTTCTTTATCTATCCCTGATTCTGGCTATGTTTTCATAATGCTCATACATTGTAGCCATGCAGTCCTTGTAGTCATGAGCAGCTGGCACCCTCTGACCACCTTTGACTGACTCTCTAGTTGAAAAGCTGCCAATCGTCACAGAGTGGACTATAATGACCATGGTAGATCCCGATGGTCCAGGGTAGTAAAGGTTCAATGATAGTCTCTGCGTGATGCTGAGTCACTAGTCACGGGCAAGACGTGAGACAGGGTAGTCAGGAGGTCCGAGATAAGATACCAGGAGGGCTCGTAGTACAGAGTTGTGATACAAAAGTGTGGTCTAGTAATAGTCTTTGGTCAAATGCCAGGAGGATAAAAAAGCAGAAGGGGAAATCCAAAAGAGTAGACACAACAAAATACAGGGTCAACAGCAAGATCAGAGACAGACACATAGCAAGCAAACATACGTACTAAAAGCAAATCTATAACTGACACAGACTACTGGCAACTAGCCAGCTAAATACCTTGCAAATGATTAAAGATGGGAAGCACCCAAGGAAAAGCCGCAGACTAAACTAGACAGAGCAGCAGAGCTGTCAATCAAACTGTTGACAACCCAGAATGCCGTAGGATAAGATTGGATAACTGGACTGTCACTCCCAAAACTGACAGTCCAGCACACTCCAGATCCCAAAGGATGGCTGAGCTGTCACTCTCAGCGTTCCTTGGCCACAGTCAATGAAGAAACTGTGACACTCTGGTTGACTCGTGCAGTCAAATTTTAAATGCAATCCCTGGTGGCCTCATGCAGTAAAGGTTTAATTGTAGTCCATGGTCAATTGGAGCAGTGAATGTTTAAAGATGGTGGCGTATGGCAGTTAAAATGTAATGGTTTAGTCTTTACTGGTGTTTTAAAGAAGTGAGGTTTTAATGGTAATTCCTGGTGGTCTAGAACAGTGGTGATTTAATTATAGTCTCTGATGGTCTAGAGAAGTGAAGGTTTCATTGTAGTTCACGGTGGTCTAGGGCAGTAAAGAATAAATGATAGTATCTGTTGGTCTAGGGCAAAATAATTTTAATGGTAGTCTCTGATGATCTAAGGCAAAAAAGTATAACTATAGATCTTGGTGGCTTAGAGCAGTGAAGGTTTAATTGTAGCTCCTGGTGGTCTGGGGTGGCAAATGGTACATTTTAGTCCTGTGTGGTGTAGGGAAAACAAAGGTTTAATGGTAGTTACTGATTGTTTAGAGTAGTGAAGTTTTAATTTTACTATCCAGTGAAAGTTTAATTCTAGTCCCAGTTTGTCTAGGGCTGTGAAGCTTAAATGTTTGTCCTTGGTGGTTTACAGCAAACAAATGTTTAATGGATGTTCCTGGAGTCTTACAGCAGTAAAGATTTAATAGTTGTCTCTGGTGGTCTACAGCAACTTGATGTAAGTCACTGGAGGCTTAGAGCAGTAAAGATTTAATAGTAGTCCCTGGTGGTCTAGAGCAAAAGTGTATATATAAAGTCCCTGGTTTAACGGTAAAGTGCCTGGTGGTCTTGGTCAGTTAGGAACAAGAAGCCTTGGGCAGTTGCCTATATTTCCACCTTATAAAAGTCTTTTTTGCTATAGAAATATTCTCCAGTTATAGACATATATTTGGGGAGGAGAATCAAACGTATGGACACCAGACCATCCGACAGCTATGTAACCCCAAAATGGGTGGTCTTATCTGCTTTGCTATTAGGTGGTGAGAATCTGTGCATTCCTGCAGTGCAGAGTTTTACGTGGCACCCCCTCTCCTTTGTGAGAGGAATAGACACCGTACAAGATAAATCATGCCCTCATTGTGCTCCCTATGTGAAATCAGAGCGATTCCGATACCAATTGATTTCTATAAGTGCCGTATTATGACAATGTTCAACTTCTCCCCCGGAAGAAGGCATTTGGCCAAAACGCGCGTTGGGGTGGTGGCACCGCAGTCTCAGGTAGTACTTCACATTTTATATGATTTATATGTCTCATTCTAAATATGCTGTTATCACATATAATTTAATGTTCACCGGTGGGTTGATGGATTCTTCCCTCTTATTAATAAATAATCTTTATTTTTATATAGCGCTAACATATTCCGCAGCGCTTTACAGTTTGCACACATTATCGGCGCTGTCCCGAAGGAGCTCACAATCTAGATTCCCTATCAGTATGTTTTTGGAGTGTGGGAGGAAACCGGAGAACCCGGAGGAAACCCACGCAAACACTGGGAGAACATACAAACTCCTTGCAGATGTTGTCCTTGGGGGGGATTCGAACCTAGGACTCCAGCTCTGCAAGGCTGCAGTGCTATCCACTGAGCCACCGTGCTGCCCTTATTAATTAGGTACTTACCTTATTATACTGTAACCTACTGCTATACGTTTTTACCTTGCATATTGATTCTACTACTTGTACCTTTGACCTGCAGTCCCACATTTCTGTTTTTTCTCTGTTCATCACCCTATTACATGCTTTGCATTTTTTTATAGGTTTCAATAAAGTTTTATGCTTTATGAGTACAGATTGGTTCCCTTGGTGCTTTTTTTCTTTATATGCTTCAACATTCATCTTGGATGTTTCAGAAAGTGCAATTTTCTCGTGTTTTTCCTTCACAAGATACCATCTTTACAAAGAACTTTCAACTACTTCCTCATATATTGTATCTTGTTTCCACTCCTTTAATTAGAATTCTTTGTATCCAGTCGAAGGGAAACCTTTACACCTTTGTATCACCACGATGTGATGACAATATATCAAATAACTCCACAGCCGAAGATATAGGACAAACATAGATCCATGAAGATTGTAGGACGGGCCAGATGTAATAAAGGAGGCCAGGAACGTAATGATACATCTGCCGGAGGAATAATATCCTAATGAGGAACAGTAAAATACATATAGCCGTAAATGTAACAACATGTCATTAGGAAAGGTTAGTGCGCTGCCGGCTCCTCGCTTTATGATATTAATTATGGCTTCTACATAGATTAATTTTATTGGTGTTGTAGAGCGACTCGTCTAATTACCACATTTAGAGCTTTGTCTTTCTTCCATTAGTTGACATGATATTTAACTAAAAGGCTGGTGAAGCCCCGAACACGGTCATGTTTACTGAGACCCATGGAGGATGGGCGTATTGTTGAGCACTAAATGCATGAGTTTAGGTAAAAAAAAAAAGTCCTCAAAGGTGGACTTTAACCCCTTAAAATCCCAAGCTTGTTTTCACTTTCCTGACTAAGTGACATTTTACAATTCTGACCACTGTCACTTTATGAGGTCATAACTCTAGAATGCTTCAACAGATCTCACTGATTCTGAAATTACTTTTTGTGACATAGTGTATATTCATGATAGTGGTAAAATTTGTTAGATATGATTTGCGTCTATTTGTGAAAAAAATCTGAAATTTGACACTTTTTTCAATTTTCAAACTTTTTATTTTTATGTAATTAAACCAGACAATTATGTTACAAAAATAGTTAAATAACATTTCCCACATGTCTACTTTAGATCAGAACAATTTTTGAAGCGTATTTTTTTTTCTGAGGAAGGTATAAGGCTTAAAACTTGATCAGCGATTTCTATTTTTTCCCACAAAATTTACAAAACCATTTTTTTTTAGGCACAAAACATTTCAAGTGACTTTAAGGGGTCTATATGACAGAAAATACCCAAAAGTGACACCATTCTAAAAACTGCACCCCTCAAGGTGCTCAAAACCACATTAAAGAAGTTTATCAACCCTTCACAGGAATTTTTGCAATGCAAAATATAATACAAATGATTAAACCATTAGTAATAAATGAGTGAAAAGGATAAACAAGTTTTAACCATTTAAAAAAACAAACAGAAAAAAGTTTGAATCACATAATTTCTGAATCTGATAATAAATATAAAAAATAAACATATTTGGTGTCGCTGCGTCAGCAAAAGTCCATAGTATTGAGAGGTAAAATTAAATGACACGTAGGATAAATGCTGTAAAGCTAAAACATAATTGATATCTTTTTGTCACCTCAGCACACATCAAAAATACAATAAAAGTGGTCAAAGATTCATATGTAGCCAAAAATAGAAACAATAAAAAAGACAGCTTAGCACATGAAAAGAATAAACAAATTTTTTACAAATTACTGAATTTTCTTTGACCAGTAATAATACATATTTACCACTACTATAGTATATATATATATATATATATATATATATATATATATAGTATATTAGGCTATGTTCACACATTGCTTTTCTTTGCGGCCAAAACCTGATCTCTTGGCAGTAAAAAAGCTGCAGACAAAAAGCAGGTATTGCTGGCTTTTTTGCTGTGTTTTTTGCTGCATTTTTGCTGCAGTTTTCAGCAACCCAAAGTTTAGCTTTGCTTCCATCATACAAATATGAATAATACAAGGTGTTAGGCCACCAATGAAAGACATATGTGAAACCATGAAACATTTTTGGAAAAAAAAAGGTCAATTTCATCAAATTATTTGGTGGAAAAAGATTTTGATGTCTGACAAAATAGTGACAATTCTGAACAAAAAAGTTCATGAAAAAATACACAATTACAATATAACAGAGGAGGGAGTTGAATTGGTCTGGAATAGTTTTCCTAAGCTATTAGAGCATTTTGTAGGTCAGTCACTGTTTACTTTCTCACAATGGTCTGCCCTTGAGTTGGTCGGATAATGCTCAATTTCACCCATTGGTCAGACATGCTTTGCTTTGAATCATTGGTTGGACATGCTTTACTTTCAATCATTGGTTGGACATGCTTTGCTTTCACACATTGGTCAGACATGCTTATCTTTTACTCATTGGCCGGACATGCTTTGCTTTCATTCATTGGTCGGACATGCTTTACTTTCACTCATTGGCCGGACATGCTTTGCTTTCACACATTGGTCAGACATGCTTTACTTTCACTCATTGGTTGGACATGCTTTACTTTCACACATTGATCAGACATGCTTTACTTTTACTCATTGATCGGACATGCTTTACTTTCATTCATTGATTGGACATGCTTTACTTTCACTCACTGGTCAGACATGCTTTACTTTCACTCGTTGGTCGGACACACTTTACTTTCACTCATTGATCGGACATGCTTTACTTTCACTCATTGATCAGACATGCTTTACTTTCACTCATTGATCGGACATGCTTTACTTTTACTCATTCATCGGACATGTTTTACTTTCACTCACTGATTGGACATGCTTTACTTTCACACATTGGTCAGACATGGTTTACTTTCACTCATTGGTCGGACATGCTTTACTTTCACTCATTGGTCAGGCATAGTTTACTTTCACTCATTGGTCAGACATGGTTTACTTTCACTCATTGGTCGGACATGCTTTACTTTCACTCATTGGTCAGACATGCTTTATTTTCACTCATTGATCAGACATGCTTTACTTTCACACATTGGTCAGACATGCTTTATTTTCACTCATTGATCAGACATGCTTTACTTTCACATATTGGTCAGACATGCTTTATTTTCACTCATTGATCGGACATGCTTTACTTTCACTCATTGGTCAGACATGCTTTATTTTCACTCATTGATCAGACATGCTTTACTTTCACACATTGGTCAGACATGCTTTATTTTCACTCATTGATCAGACATGCTTTACTTTCACACATTGGTCAGACATGCTTTATTTTCACTCATTGATCGGACATGCTTTACTTTTACTCATTCGTCGGACATGTTTTACTTTTACTCACTGATTGGACATGCTTTACTTTCACACATTGGTCAGACATAGATTAATTTCACTCATTGGTCAAACATGCTTTACTTTCACTCATTGGTCAGACATAGTTTACTTTCACTCATTGGTCAAACATGGTTTAATTTCACTCATTTGTCGGACATGCTTTACTTTCACACATTGGTCAGACATGCTTTATTTTCACTCATTGGTCGGACATGATTTACTTTCACACATTGTTCGACTATTGAATTGCTCAGGCATTGTTTACTTTTACACATATTACTAATTTAATTTAACTGTACTAATCCTTACTGCCATTCTGAGGTGAGGAGACCAATATATTAAACTTGAGAAAATCACAAAAATAAATGGCTTTCCCACCTTGCTATACCTGCGCTCTTTCCCTTACTCATTGCTTTCTATGGGTGAAAAAAAGCTGCAAAAATGCTGAAATAATTGACCTGCTGTAGTTTTTCAAGAAAGCAGCACAATTCATTATTCAAAACAAGGTATGTGCAGGAGATTTCTGAAAACTCATAGCTTTTGCTGGTACTGTAAAAAGCAGTTTTGAATTTGCATTAAAAAAGCAGCAAAAATGCAACATGTGAACATAGCCTTTTACAAGTCTTGTATTGCTGTATACATACTAACCTGGAGATCATATTACTAGATCACTTACTGCGCAATAAACACCATAAAAACAAAAAAAGTCAGAGTTACACTCCTTCTCTGCCCTAGACCACCATGTATCCTGGCAGTAACCCCATTCTTTGCTGTAGACCATCATTGACACAGACATGATCCTCTTCGCTCCCCTAGACCACCAGGGATGCTGATATTAACACTTGTGGTCATTAACCCTTTCTCTGCCCTGTACCACCTGTAAAATTGATCATAACCTCCTTCTCTACACCACCAGGGCACAGTCAGTAACTCTTTCACTGCCCTAGATCACCAGAGTTGCAGAAATTAACCTTTTCTCTGCCCTGGACCTAGATCAACAAGGATCCTAACAGTAATCCCCTTCCTTATTATAGACCACCAGTCAAGCAGAAATTAAACCCTTCATTGCCCTAAACCCTCATAAGATGCACATATTATCCTTTTTTTTCTGCTCTAAACCAACAGGGATGCTAATATTAACCCCTGGTGTCTTTAAAACTTTTTTCAAACTCATACCTTCCAGGGAAAATGATAATAATGCCATTTTCTTCTTAATACCTCCAGGGATTTCTGATCAGACGATCAGAGACACGGCTATTAACCCCTTTGTTGCACTAGACCACCAGGGATCATATCAGAAGCAACCTTTTCTGCCGAAGACCACAGGGATGCATATATTAACCCCTTCACTGCCTGAAGGCAGACGTTAACCCATTTACTACCGCTAATTATGGATCATTACTAATATTTTTCTGGGTCCCTGATTGACGCTGACTTCCACGTTGAACAGGTGACATTGGCTTTTTTTTTATTATAGATAGAATTAAAAGAAAACTGGATAACAGAGAGATTTCATCAGAAGAGTAAAATTGACGAGTGCAGCACGGCAGACGGAGAATATTGGTGATTGTGCTATTCATTACTATTTATGTTGTATTCTGTCCTTTGCCATTCATATTACAAAAGCTGCAAATTACCATAAACTGCTTCATCAGCTCGGCTCTATTTAAAGCCTCTTGTAGCGGTTGCTTTGCCCGGGATTTATTTGCTGTGAATGAGGATAAGGGCCACTCAGGCTTATAGTCTTTGAAGTGATGTTTCCGGCACATCTGTAGAACCTTTGCATCGCCGCCTGACACTGGACACAACAGATTACGCAGGTTTATAAGCAATATATTAGACACAGTGTCACGCTGTGACGGTCTCTGGTAAGTAAGAGGGGCTGCAAACTGTCCCTGGAACTTGGACCCTAACTATCCCTGTCCTGGGGGTACTCTTGAAGGTAGAGAGGCCTGAGTTTCCGTCCTTACTATGCTCCTGTTAAACCTTGATCTATCCCCTCCCCCACACCATGAGGCTTGGGTCAGAAATATAAGGTAAACCAGACACAAAGGCAAAACAGGGATAACAGAAAGCAACAAACACATAAACACTCACCAAAGGTAGAGAGGTATATAGGGAAGGATAGGAATGTACCAACCAAATGGGAATAGGACAGCGAGGAAAGCATATACCCAAAAACAGCAAGTAACAATCTCCAGCAGCAACAATGGTCTACAACTCAGCACAGCATCTTCAAAGAGCTAGGAAGTAAAACTTTCACAAGCAAGACAGAGAAGTTCTGTCCAGGTTTTATAGGGAGAGGTAATGACCAGATCTGAAGCAGCTGAAAATGGAGCTGCAAGTTTCTGACAAGCATAGAAAGGGTTGTTAACATCTTCAGCACCAAAGGAAAAGAAAACAAATACATTTAATATGGGACATAAACACACAGGCTACATGGAAGATCTGTAATTTACAATACGTAGTGATCTTTAAACCCCAGATCTCCCAGGAGGATGTGACACACTTATGACACACAGTTTATGAGCCCGACCCATGAGGAAGCCCAGAATACCCTCAACTCCAAAAAGTACTGCCACATGGTGCCTAGGTAATACCTCCATATCAAATCTAATGACAAACCAACATAATGTGGTCGTCTATTTTTTGTTGTTACACAATTTATGTCTCTAAAACTGACATTCAATATCCAAATATAACAAAAATAACAAACACAGTTGGTATCTTGTTTTTTTTAATTTTAGTTTTATTACAGGAGAAAGAGGGCTTCGGTGGAATTAGGCGTTTAGTGAGTATAACTGTGTTTGTTATTTTTAAATAAAAAAGTAAAACTGTTTTGTTTTATTTCTAATAAAGGACTTTATTCTGGCTGTGTCTTTATTTGCCATACAACTATAGGATTAGTAATGGATCACCGCAGCTCAGCGCTACACACTGCAGGAGTGATTACATACTCCTGTCAGTGTGTCTTTGGCTGATGGGTAGTGCAGTCACTAATCTGCTCTCAAAGTCATCAGGATCATCATGGAACATCATGGATTATCTCTTCATTTCGGACAGGTGAGGAATATGGTTGTTTATTATTTTAATTCATTTGCAGGGGACATTGGCTTTAGTGGACTGAGTGATGATGTGAGTATGGTTTTATTTAGAGTCAATAAAGGAGTCTGTGTCATTATTTCAAATAAAGGACTTTTTTCTGTGTGTGTGTTTATACAATATCACTACGGGGTTAGTAATGGACATTACTAACCTCTAGGCTTGATGTCACCAGACAATACAGAGTTGACATCAACCCCACAAATATGAACCCCACTTGCCACCGCTACAGGGCAAGTGGGAAGATCCGGGCAAAGCGCCAGAATTGGCGCATCTAATAGATGTTAATTTTCTGGGCAGCTATGGAATTCTATTTTTAGGCTGGGGGGCCAATATCCATGGCCCCTTACTAGCCTGAGAATACCAGCCCCCAGCTTTCTGCTTTAGCACGGCTGGTTGTCAAAAATGGGGGTGACCCAAAGCAGTTTTTTAAAATTATTTTACAGTGTGGTGACCCCTCTATTTTTGATAACTAGCCTTGTTGAAGCTGACAGCTGAAGGTTGCAGCCCTCAGCTGTGAGTTTTGCATGGCTGGTTATCAAAAAAAACATATGTCGTTTTTTTTTAAATTATTTATTTACAGTGCAGGAGCTGGCTAATGAATACACCCATCAGCCACTCCTGCTCTTGCTGTTATTAGTGGCAGCATGTGTCTGATGATGGGATCAGTAGTCCCATAAACTGACACCAGTGACCGGAGGTAAACTTTATACCTCCGATCACAGTGTGGAAACTGCGGCTCTCTGACCGGCGGGGATGATTTCACCGCCGATCAGAAGCGGTGTTTGCCGCGCTGACAAGCACATGACAGCACGACAAACACCCGGTGTTCAGACAGCCGAATCTGAACAGTAACATGGACTTCCTGGAGAGGTCCGTGTTCGGTGTCCGTGCCATAACAGTAGGTGTTGGGTACAGACACCAAACTTTACTGCAAATTTATTGGGACTGTTACACAATTAGAAGTAATCATGGAAGCCAAGCCTACATAGAAGCCTTAACAGCTACTGTATAATTCCTACATACATATATACCCATATATACGTGATAGAATTCAATATTATAGTAAATGTAAGCGATCATCCAGGTTTGTATTACAGACTTTACAAATTGTCTTTAATATTCATCCACTTTGAAGATATCCGAGGAATGACATACTGTAAGTTATTTGCTGGATGTACTGAACATATAGAACTGGGGTGAAGATGGGTCTTGCTGAGCCTATAGGGATAATATAAACATACGTCAATTAATCTCAGCCTGCTGTTTACTCTTCCAATTTGGTAGAATCCAGATGTCTTTTGCAGATGATACATAGTACCTGGTGGGATGCCAAGAGCATTAATAAGATTCAATCTTTCTCGACTTGGCAGGAAGTGGCCACCATCCTCTTAAAGAATCCATGGCATCTGTAGAAAGTGAGAAAAGAAAATAATCCTCAAGATTTATAAAAATGTATATGGACATAATGCTGATGGAGCTCCAGAAAAGTTCTCAATTTTTGTTTATTTTATTATGCAGTCATGAGTAAAAACTAAGTACATCCTCCTTGAATTCTACAGTTTTTCTTATGAGGGCATAAAAACATCCTATTCTTGAACAGTCTTAAAAGTAGGTTAATACTATTTTAGATGAACAGTAGAAATGAGAAAATATTCCGTATATACTCGTGTATAAGCCGACCCCCCTAATTTTGCCACAAAAAACTGGGAAAACTTATTGACTCGCTTATAAGCCTAGGGTGGAAAATGCAGCAGTTACTGTTAAATTTCAAAAGTAAAAATAGATACCAATTAAAGTAAAATGAATTGAGACATCAGTAGGTTAAATGTTTTTGAATATCCATATTGAATCAGGAGCCCCATATAATGCTCCATAGAGTTCATGATGGCCCATAAGATGCTTCATACAAAATACGCCCCATATAATGCTGCACAAAGGTTAATAATGGCCCCATAAGATGATCCATAGAATAATATGCCCCATATGCTGCTCCATAAAGGTTATGACCCCATAAAATGCTCCATAGATTATGCCCCATAAGATGCACCATAGATTATGCCCCATAAAATGCTCCATAGATTATGCCCCATAAGATGCTCCATAGATTATGCCCCATAAGATGCTCCATAGATTATGCCCCATAAAATGCTCCATAGATTATTCCCCACAAGATGCTCCATAGATTATGCCCCCATAAGATGCTCCATAGATTATGCCCCCATAAGATGCTCCATAGATTATTCCCCCATAAGATGCTCCATAGATTATGCCCCATAAGATGCTCCATAGATTATGCCCCATAAAATGCTCTATAGATTATGCCCCATAAAATGCTCCATAGATTATGCCCCATATGCTGCCCCATAAGATGCTCCATAGAATAGGTCCCATATGCTGCAGCTGCAAATAAAAAAAGACATACTCACCTCTCGTCGCTGGGGCCAGGTGCCGGTGTCCTGAGCAGGCGGTGACACCGGCGCCCTATGGGGGACAAGTGCCGGTGTTACCGCTGGCTCAGGGCCCCGGCACCTGAGATATTCACCTGTCCCCGATCCACCACTGCACGCCGCACCGTCTTCCGGGTCCTCTGTCAGTGACTGTGTTCAGGCAGAGGGTGCGGCGCGCACTAACTATGTCATCAAGCCCTCTGACCTGAACGTCACAGCGAGAGGACACAGAGGATAGAGTGGTGCTCAGCGGTGGACCGTGGACAGGTGAATATCGCATATACTTACCCCCTCCTGGAGCGTCTTTGCAGCCCCCTGCTTCTCCCTCTGTCTCCAGCAGCTATTCCTTCCTTCAGCGGTCACATGGTACCACTCATTAAAGTCATGAATATGCGCATATTCATGACTTTAATGAGCGGTACCACGTGACCGCTGAAGGAGGGAGCCGGAGATCGTGGGAGAAGCAGGGGGGCTGCAGAGACGCGCCGGGGGGGTGAGCATGATCTGACACCCCCACGCCCCCTACCCCGCTGACCCCCTGGTGTATATGACTCGCTTATAAGCCGATAGGGGGACTTTCAGCCTTAAAAAATGGGCTGAAAATCTTGGCTTATACGCGAGTATATACGATACTCAAATGGAATCAAGTTCTTTTCAAATCTTACAAAAATTTGCTTTTTCCAGTGCAATTTACTCTGAGCTAATTCAGCACGAGAGAAGGTGAGTTCTCCTTCAATGGAAGACTTCAAACAGAGACTGGACAGACATCTGTCTGAGATGGTTTAGTGACCCCTGCATTGAGCAGGGGGTTGGACACGAGGACCTTGGAGGTCCCTTCCAACTCTAACTTTCTATGATTTTAGAAATAGGGTGACCATTTGGCTGAAACGTAAAGGTGTATTAGGCGTAAAGGTGTGCTTTTTATTTTTAAATAAATGTATAAAACGGTGTTTTGTTTTAGTTCAAATAATGGACTTTATTCATGTTGTCTGTTTTTTCAATACTTACTATGGGGTTAGTAAATGGGGCATCTTATGGACGCCTCTCCATTACTAACCCCCAGGCTTGACGCCCCCTGACACTCCCCCATTTCCTGCTTTGCGCACAGCTGACTTTTGTTTTGAGGTTAAATTTACCTAATTTTAAGCTCTGCTAAGAGCCAGGTTTTTTTTATATTATGTCCTGATTTGTAAAACCATAACATTTCTAAAAATTAGGCTTGGATTACTTCTTGCAATCAAGTTAAAATTATTACATAAATTCAATGATTTCCTATGAGAAAAAATTACAAGTGATCATTGGAAATTATGCCTATTTTTTTTGGAATAGTCTCAAGGTCCTTGTGACTTTTGATCCATACGTTGGTAATATTATATTTGCAAAGCAAATAGAATTTTACTGATATCTCATCTTGACTCTAGGGTACCGTAACGACAATCCAGGAGGTAGTTGTGGGGTTCTTTTAGACAGGGGGTTCAGCTAACTTGTACTCAGACACTATTTACAAACACTCTCCCTCTCTGAGCAATGGAGGAGGTAAGCAGAGAAGATCACACAGAGAGAGTTTGTCAACAGTGTCAGAGTATGAATTCTCGGCAGCACATTGCCCTGTGTAAACATATATGCTGCTGAAAAAGCATCATTCTCGGCAGCACATTGCCCTGTGTAAGCACATATGCTGCCGATAATCTGATATTTTATGCGCGCAGATCAATCATATTTGCAATCTTTCTATAGCCATGGAAGTGGGGTTGGACAGTCGGACTAGGTTAATAAAAGAGCACCGATTTACTTGCATATGTAGCTGATCAGCAATTGTTTAATGGCAGCATTAGAAAAGTTATTTGACAATGAGATGAAGAATCCTCCTGCCTAGACTCCAGAGATAAGTTGGAAGGAAACCTGGCAGTAATTGTTCTTTTAACCCTGCTGCTCCACCACAAGGGCAGTAAAGTATTACACAATGGCCATTCATGTCAATAGGTTGTCTTTGTAGTGCAGGACAGGACAGGTCCTCCATATATATACAGGGTTTGGACAAAATAATGGAAACACCTGGAAACATCAAGAAAAGTTAGTTTAATATGGTGTAGGTCCACCTTTTGCTGCGATTACAGCCTCAGTTCTCCGAGGTATGGATTCATACAAGGTGTGAATTGTTTCCAAAGGAATTTTAGCCCATTCTTCAGTTAAAACACCCTCCAGTTCTTTGAGCAACGATGGCGGCGGAAATCGACGTCTAACTTGAATCTCTAAAATCGACCATAAATGCTCAATAATGTTGAGGTCTGGGGATTGTGGGGCCAGATGAGATGCTCAACTTCATTAGAATGTTCCTCGTGCCATGCTTTAACGATTCTAGCTGTATGAATTGGTGCATTATCATCCTGAAAGATGGCGTTCCCCTCCGGGAACAGTGCTTGAACCTTAGGATGCACTTGGTCGCCCAAAATGCCTGAATAATCGCGGCTGTTAATTCTTCCATGAAGGGATATCATTGGCCCGGCGGATCTCCACAAAAATGCACCCCAGATCATCACAGAACCTCCGCTGTTGTGAACATGTTGGAAATGACTTCTGAGCTGAGGCTCCCTCTGGTGGTTGCTGATGGTATTGAAGCTGTATTGAATGACAAGGCTTTAGCACCTGGAAGCGAGGATTGGCAATCAGGGAGACGGACTGGGCTGATATAAGTGAGCTGCCCTCCCATGATCCTCGCCGGTGATTAGTTTCCTCTTCCTGGTCTAGTTTGGAAGTCAGCTGGTTTTCTGCTGTCTCCTGTGAACATTCAGATAAGTTACTTTCTGCTTTTTTCTGTGGTTAGATTTTCTTTTTTTTTTGCTGCCCTGCTTTGTGAGGTCAGCCAGTTCCCCTACAGGGGCCTGTGATGGTCTCTGGTTCTCATTTGTTTCTGTTCATTTGCTCTGTTCCTGTTGTTTCAGTGCTGCTGGGTAGCGGCGTGTTCACACCAGAGATCTGATTAAGTGGGGGCGAGATCGTGTGGTCTCAGCATTTTTGGAATCAGAAGTGTTGGAATTTTTCCTAGGGTTTTGCTGGGTTGCAGACAGTATTCTTTCCTATCCTGTCCTGTCTAGATAGCTTTTGGCCTCAGCGTTTGCTTATTATATTTTCTACCTGCATTTGTATTTCATCTTGTCTAACCGCCATTATATGTGTGGGGGCTGCCTATTCCTTTGGGGCTCTACTCTGGGGCAGTTGGCTCTCCTCTTTCTATCTTCAGGTGTAGCTAATCTCTCCGACTGTGTCGAGGCGTCTAAGTCACCGTAGGTATGTCCCACGGCTGCTTCTAGTTGTGCGGCTAGTTTAGGGGTCTGCAAACTTTTAGTTCCTAACCTCTCTGGTGTTCGGCTGCCTTGGCTGTTTTTTGCTCTTGTCCTCCTCAGCTACCAAATCATAACACTCCGCCATGTTTTACGGTTGGGAGAAGGCAGTCTGGATGATGCTTCTTTCGGCTGTCTCCAAACGTACACTCAGCCGGAGGTCGGAAATAGGGTAAACGATAGTGTTGAGCGATATTGCTCGATATCTAAAAATATCGTATCGAAATTGTATCGCCGATAGCACTAAATATCGTCGATATCTGATTTCGATACCGGAAGTCCCATGTAAGTCTATGGGAACAAAATATCGCAACAAAAAAAACCCTTTCTTTCGTTGTAAACACAAAATATACACACATAGAATACATATATATATATATACATGTCATTGTGACATATATATATACATATATTTATAGTTTATACACTTCTACATAGTAAAATCGACTCTAATTCAATTGCCGGGTAAAGACGTGACATACCCCATAGAAGTCGACGGGCTCGGTGCCGAGTACCCCGAAAACCTCTGGCTCTGTGCGACTCAACTTGGGCGTCACGAACAGGATTCTTTTAGCTCGCTATAAGCGAGTCCTGTGTGCCTGAATTGCACTGGTTTTGTGCTTGAGAATTGCTAAAATCATCAGAGAATGTATTTGCCATTTTTCCGCCATATCTGCGTCACGACGAGGCACTGGTGAAGAAGAAGGGCGTGCTCTTCGTGGGTGTCACTCACTCAGTGGCGTGAAAACGATGGCCGCCCACTGTAAATGGTACTGCAATGTAACATCGTGCCCCACAGCTCTGGAGTTCCGCCTCCTCATCCTCCTCAGTGTGATAAGGTCCCGCCTCCCTACAAAAGAGGGGCCCTCTCCAGATATGACACATGTGACTTGGCAGAGATGGCTAATGGACACGACGAGCAGAAGTGGGAAGGGATGGAGCAGTCAGAGCTCTCCCCCCACGGAAGCGACCCGATCGCCACGGAATCACCGTTGGGCACCCGGCCTGTAAACCCTCCTACGCTGCAAGAAGCGGAGGATACCCTGAGAGGCCTGGCCCGGCACCGGGAGGAGGTCGCCAGGATGGAAGCCAGCTGGCGTGCCCTAAAAATAAACTTGGAGCGGCGCCAATCCCTCTTACCTGAAGTGTCTGTACCGGAAGGTGAGGCACCCGTTATAGTAGAGGAGCCCTTGCAATGTGATCCGGTTGACGTTGTCGCAGTGGAGGCACCCGTTCCTGCAAAAACCGCAGCACCGTCAGCAGCACCCCAAATCCCGCTGTCTGCCCCGGTCGCTGAGACAGAAAAAGCGACACCCGTCCTCATGGAGGAGGCCGCGCAGGCACCAGAGCACTACCTGCCTGTACCGGAGCCCCGACTGTCATCTGATTTAGAGCCGTCTGCTTCCTCCGCAGGGGAGCGCCGCCAGGACTGGGGGGCGACAGGAGAGCTGCCGCAAACCGGACACTGTAAGCTGCAGTGGAGTGGTGGAGACATGGAGCAACTGGTGGAGGAGAATTACAATCGGCGTCAGGAGGAAGAGTGGAGACGTTGGGAGAAGGAAGCAGAGCGACAAAGGGAGCAGCGAGAAACCCTAAAACTTCGCCAACGTCACCTGGAGAAGGACCGGGCAGATAAGGACCGGATGAGAAAGGACAAAGGAACCCTGATGGAGCCGCGGCGTAAGGGTGCAGTACGGAGCTTTAAATTGAAAGGTGGGTGGGGCTTCATCAAGGAGCCTGGACTTTATTTAGAAGTCTTTGTGACCTGGCGGGACGTGGAGGCTCACCTCCCAGAAGGACACCCGGGGAGGGACCTGTTGCCAGGAGACTTGGTGACTTACACCCGACACTGGGGTTACAATGGGTGGTACGCCCTAAATGTTACCAGGTGCGACCCCTACTCCCCAGTGTGTCAGGAACCTGTGAGACCCTCGAAGCCTTCAGCCTCCCACATCCAGGCCTCTGCAAAAGTGCCCACCCCACGCCGTAAATCTCCCCAGCCTCCCTCAGTGGTCTCCTCAGCAGCCCCAGCTATGGACATGATAAGTATAGCTGGCCCATACCCGGCGCCTGTTAGGCCCCCTGGGGTTCGTTCAGTCCGTGACATAGGGCTCCAGACCCGGAGAGAGATGAAAGAGGTGGCCACACAGACCCAGATAGCGGGTCACGACTTGACTGTACAGGCCACACGACGTCATCAGGTCCTGGTGGTCCTTGGTGCCTCGGATGTTTGGCAAGCACCAGAAGAGTACCAGGTGGTACCTGGAAGAGGCCAGCCAAAGAAGTCTAAATAACCCGGACAGGGTCCCTGTATGTAAATAAATAGTTAAATTGTTTATGTACCCGGACGGGTGAATGTTCCAAAAAAATTTTTTTAATTTAATAAAAAAAAACAAAACACAGTTTTCATTTCTTTTATTACTGTCTCATCCTGCGACGCCATCGATCTCCTGTAAAAAAATGAAAAAAAAAAAAAAAAAAGTATACCACCTGACCGACGCAGTCCATAGTAACGAGTGTCCCACGACGATCCAGCTCTGCTACATCAGAATGACAGGCAGAGCCAGTCATCCCGGCGCAGCACAGCTGATTACCTGCTTCCCCGGCGGTGACGTCATCGGACTGACTGCTTTACGGCCGGGATTACCCTGCAGTCACTGCAGTTATCGCGAAAAACTGCATGTGACCGCCAGGGAGAAGATAATGGCGGCCATCAAGCAGTCCAGGACGTGACCGCAGGAGATCTTCTGCCAGGTAAGTGCCGCTGACTCCTGACAGACCCGACCGACGGACACTCACAGTGACAGTGACAAATCCGATTCCGGTATTCGATAAGACGAAAATATCGAAACGAATTATCGAAAGGCCGATAGAGCTAATATCGGCCGATAGCCGATATTTGCATTATCGTATCGCTCAACACTAGTAAACGATGATTCGTCTGAGAATATCACATGTTTCCATGGCTCGAGGGACCAATTCTGGTGGTTTCTTCACCACTCTAAACGCTTGGAAACATTTGTCATTGAGAGCAGCAGTTTTCGAATTGCAGCTCTTCCGTGGAATCCAGATTTGTTCAGCTCCTGACGAACAGTTTTTGTGGAAACTGGGTTCTGTAGGTGTTCATTGAGCTCAGCAGTGATTTTTGGAGCCGTGGTCTTGCGATCCTCTCTCACAATTCGCTTTAGAGTCCGACGGTCTCTCCCAGTCATCTTCGACTTTCGGCCGGCCCTGTGCTTTGCTGCGGACGTTTTTCCTTCTCTTTCAAACACAGGCATTAGTTTGGAGACAGTACCTCTTGACATGCCAAGCATTCGGGCACTTTCGGTTACACTAGCGCCTGCCATACCAGCACCAACAATTTGGCCTCTTTGAAAATCCGAGAGGTCTGCCATTGGTATCAGGTTCTCATCAATGTTCTTACAATTATGCAAAACAAACAGTTAATTTACATACACACATCACATAACACAAATAATCAACTACAAAACATTACCATATGTCACGGTGTGCATGTTTATAACATGTTCGAAGATTATGATGCCAAAACGTTAGGTGTTTCCATTATTTTGTCCAACCCCTGTATATGCCTATTCTAAAACATCCAGGAGGAACTTGGACAATCACCTGCAATCTGCCTGGAAACCCTGCAACGAGTGTTAAACTTCCCTGCAGTGCCCCAACAGGAGACATGAGGTATTACACATCATCCTCTCTTTGAAATGCATGGACGTGCAAGGTCCTCCAGTTGCTTTATATGATTTTCTAATCCCTTTAATTTCTTCAAAATAACTTTTTTTTCCACATATGGATGTCAGTTCTTCTCATTAGCCTAATTGGATTCATGGTCGGTCCTCGGTGGATTTGCTCGTGCACAGACAACCTCTTGATGATGACTGATTCATGGCCCCCGCCTTTTTTTTTTTCCTGTAGTTGTCCAACCAATTCCTTTTGGATTTCTCCACCGTCACCTACACAACTCTCCTACCGGCTATAAAATAGAGCAGCAGCTTGTCGGTAATTGATCAGACAAGTGAACTGTAAAATATTCATTTTCTACTTCAACAGCCAGATAAATCTCCTGGGATGCGGATGGGAATATTACTATGCACATCAGGGTTGAAGTAGTGATAGTAATGTTGCTGATAAGTGAGGTTTTGCTACACTCAATGGTTAAGGCTTTATGGCACTGCGGTGCACGCAGGCATCTCGTAGCTGTGAAGTTTACCAACGCCCGCAGTCACCGGATAATGGGAAGCTTGTTTATAAGGTGAAAAGACTTCACCTTCAACATGCGAGTCTCATGAAAAATGCTGAGTCTTTTACAGACTATACGAAGAGTGACAATAATTCCCATGAGCAAGGCTGGATAATTAAAGAGCAAAGCTACCCGCCACTGATGCTCACCCTAATAATGCGGTATATATGGACACGGATGGTACGATTATTAAAAAGATACACTTCGCTAAATAGCAATTTTTTTTTTTATCCTGAATTTCATTGCAATAAGAACCTCAAAATAGAAGAAAGATTTCATATGCTATTTAATCAATGAAGAGTTTATCCCACGCTCAATTTAATGCACTTTGTACGAACACGGGAAAAAGTAACGAGAGAAGGGAAGTGACAACGCATCTGATCTCATTCCTCCTTGGGATGACAGGTTGTCATAGAAGTATTTAATTTATTGGATCTGGAAAAATACGGAAACAATTGTGATCACTTTAAGTGTTGTAACTACTAGAATGGCTCCAAAAAGGGGATAGGAAACCTTTAAAATCAACTCAGCCAAATGGAGATCCAAGGCTAGGAAACTGCGGTGGGTCAGGAATAAAGGAAGAAGAAAAATCCAGCATCAGGGTCGTCCATAAATGTCCAACTTTTATCGAGAAGGTAATTTCCAAAAGAAATTACAAAAAATGAACAAAATGCAACCACACCACTACCGTTAACATAAAAGGCAAACGCGTTTCGGACGTAGGTCCTTAATTATTGCAGCAATATGTACAAGAATATAACTACGCGTGATTAAGGACATACATACGAAATGTGTTTGCCTTTTATTTTGACATATTTTTTTTAGTGGTGGTGGTGTGGTTGTGTTTTGTTCCTTTTTTGGAATTTCTTTTGGAAATTGTTTTCACAACAAAACATGGAGATTTATGAAATACTATAATACTACCACCTACATATAATAAAATAACTACTATAATGCTGTCCCTATGTACAGTAATATCAATACTATAATACTGCCCCTATGTACAGTGATATCACTACTATAATACTGCTCCTATGTACAAGAATATAACTACTATAATACTGCTCCTATGTACAAGAATATAACTACTATAATACTGCCCCTATGTACAAGAATATAACTACTATAATACTGCCTCTATGTACAAGAATATAACTACTATAATACTGCCCCCTATGTACAAGAATATAACTACTATAATACTGCCCCTATGTGCAAGAATATAACTACTATAATACTGCTCCTATGTACAAGAATATAACTACTATAATACTGCTCCTATATACAAGAATATAACTACTATAATACTGCCCCTATGTATAAGAATATAACTACTATAATACTGCCTCCTATGTACAAGAATATAACTACTATAATACTGCCCTATGTACAAGAATATAACTACTATAATACTGCCCTATGTACAAGAATATAACTACTATAATACTGCCCTATGTACAAGAATATAACTACTATAATACTGCTCCCTATGTACAAGAATATAACTACTATAATACTGCTCTATGTACAAGAATATAACTACTATAATACTGCCCTATGTACAAGAATATAACTACTATAATACTGCCTCTATGTACAAGAATATAACTACTATAATACTCTCCTATGTACAAGAATATAACTACTATAATCTGCCCTTATACAAAATATAACTACTATAATACTGACCCTATTACAAGAATATAACTACTATAATACTGCCCCTATATAAAAATATAACTACTATAATACTGCTCCTATGTACAAGAATATAACTACTATAATACTGCCCCTATATACAAGAATATAACTACTATAATACTGCTCCTATGTACAAGAATATAACTACTATAATACTGCCCCTATGTACAAGAATATAACTACTATATACTGCCCTATGTACAAGAATATAACTACTATAATACTGCCTCTATGTACAAGAATATAACTACTATAATTACTGCCCTATGTACAAGAATATAACTACTATAATACTGCCCTCTATGTACAAGAATATAACTACTATAATACTGCTCCTATGTCAAGAATATAACTACTATAATACTGCTCCTATGTACAAGAATATAACTACTATAATACTGACCTATGTACAGAATTTAACTACTATAATACTGCTCCTATGTACAAGAATATAACTACTATAATACTGCTCCTATGTACAAGAATTAACTACTATAATACTGCCTCCTATGTACAAGAAATATAACTGCTATAATACTGCCCTATGTACAAGAATATAACTACTATAATACTGCCTCTATGTGCAAGAATTAACTACTATAATACTGCTCCTATGTACAAGAATATAACTACTATAATACTGATCCTATGTACAAGAATTAAACTACTATAATACTGCCTCTATGTACAAGAATATAACTACTATAATACTGCTCCTATGTACAAGAATAACATACTATAATACTGCTCTCTATGTACAAGAATATAACTACTATAATACTGCTCCTATGTGCAAGAATATAACTACTATAATACTGCCCTATGTATAAGAATATAACTACTATAATACTGCCCTGTGTCAAGAATATAACTACTATAATACTGCTCCTATGTACAAGAATATAACTACTATAATACTGCCCTTGTACAAGAATATAACTACTATAATACTGCCTCTATGTACAAGAATATAACTACTATAATACTGCCCTATGTAAAGAATATAACTACTATAATACTGCCCTATATACAAGAATATAACTACTATAATACTTCTCTATGTAAAGAATATAACTACTATAATGCTGCCCCTATTATACGAAAAATATAACTACTATAATACTGACCCTTATACAAGAATATAACTACTATAATACTGCCCCTATATAAAAATATAACTACTATAATACTGCCCTATGTACAAGAATATAACTGCTATAATACTGCCCCTATATACAAGAATATAACTACTATAATACTGCTCCTATGTACAAGAATATAACTACTATAATACTGCCCTATGTACAAGAATATAACTACTATAATACTGCCCCTATGTACAAGAATATAACTACTATAATACTGCCTCTATGTACAAGAATATAACTACTATATTACTGCCCCTATGTACAAGAATATAACTACTATAATACTGCCCTATGTACAAGAATATAACTACTATAATACTGCCCTATGTACAAGAATATAACTACTATAATACTGCCCTATTACAAGAATATAACTACTATAATACTGCCCTATATACAAGAATATAACTACTATATTACTGCCCTATGTACAAGAATATAACTACTATAATACTGCCCCTATATACAAGAATATAACTACTATAATACTGCCCTTATGTACAAGAATATACAGTAACTACTATAATACTGACCCTATGTACAGTCATATAACTACGATAATACTGCCCCTATATAACTATAATGTTTCCTCCTTTGTACAGGTTTTTTTGCACATACCATAGATGATCTGGGAAGCTTGAAGATAAGTCATCACTTTGAGTTCTGTAATATTCCTCACACCATTTTTGAATATTTTTAACATGAAATTTTGGAAAGTCTGATCAATGTCGTCCTTTTCATGTCACTCAGATCCCTATCTTTGCTCATTTTCCTGCTTCCAATCCATCATCTTCATACATAACAAATTATAGAAAGCAAGCTGCAGAACATTTCCACTCCACCCCCTGGACTATTTAAGAGCGTCTCAATAGTCCGGGAATGCTTTATTTTGAGCTTGGTGTTCATAAGCTCCAAACATATTGTGTCCCGGTTTGCGGAACTCTTTTTGCATAACTGGGACTGTTGGCAAATTTGCTTCTTTCTGCCCCACATTTCTCCCTTGCAGCTCATATTTTCACCTGTCAGTGATTTTGCTGTTTTGGCTTGATCTGAGCACAGGATCGAGAATTTGTAAAATGTAAGATTTTCTGAAACCTCTTATACATTTTTTGGAATACAAATCATTTATTATTGAGTGTCAAAGTGTTTATGACCAAAAAAAAGGATTTTTAAAGCTTAAAAAAACATCAAATTGTAAAAATCCAATAATTTAATTGCAATAACAAACTCAGTCAAGTGTGTTTATCTGGCTTTAACATGCAGGGATTTAAGAAAAAAAAATTCACCTAACGGAAAAGTAGTTTTGTGCTCTAAAACTCAAACTCATTGATGCGATATATGGAGAGAAGTTATTAAAATCAGTTAGTTTTCTTAAACTTTGAATTCTAAATCTGTGTGCCAGCTAATCCAAAAGAAAATTAACTAAACTTTCCCTTTGGGAAATGCAAGATTGTTGCCACCGAGAAAAAAAAAGTGTTAATTTAGTACAAATGAAGGAGGCTATTGTTGGAGAAATTGCCTTTATAATTAACCATTATCTCATAGAAAGGGGAACATGTAAAAACAAATGGAACTTTCTTTTCTCAGCTCCTTTTTAAAAAACAGAGTTATTTTATTTATAAAGGAAAATTTGTATTTGTGTCAGGCTAAGTGCACACGTTCAGGATTATTTGTGTTTTTTTTGCATTTTTTCGCGGGAAAAAAACGCATGAATTAAGCATCCTATCATTTAGAATGAATTCCGCAATTTTTGTGCACATGGTGCGTTTTTTCTAGCAACGTGTTCATTAATTTTGCGGAATTCTAGCGTTTTTCCCGCTATATTATTGACCTAGAAAGTTCAGGGAAAAATCGCGGTAAAAACGTGTCAAATCCGCGCAAAAAACTCACCAAAAACCGTGCAAAAAACGCGCGTTTTTACCGCGAAAAAGTCCGTTTTTGCTCAGGAATATTCTGCAAACATTCCTGAACGTGTGCACTTAGCCTTACTGCCGTCTTTTTTTTATTTACTTGGACCTACACGCCTCCCATTTGACCTGAGTGTTTTTAAATTAGCAGGAGACTGCAAGAGGGGTTCTGCCTATTTTTGCTCTCAGTCCACAGTCTGAGAGCTTGTGAAAGGTGAGTTTTGACATCTATTCCCCTGGTGTGGCCAGGAGTAATGGTGATTCAGTCTTACAGCATGGGCGCTTCGAGGCAACGGGCCGCCCGCCTGCCATGCTGGTGCATTGTTGTGATGGTGATTTGCGCATGGTGCCGCACCTTTCAGGCTAGGGACCAATTAAAAGGTTCACCCTGATGTATTAGTGGGCTTCATACAGTCTGATCAAAATGTTAAACTAAGAACTTCATGTTCAATTTTGTAAATTTTTGCCCAGCGGCATTAGGTCAAAGTATGAATATTGGAATGTGTAGTCCATGTCTTTTTCTAGAGTTCTAAAAAATTAAAATCCATAACACATCTCCAGAAAGGATGGCATTCACTCCAACCAACACACAGAATCTCCAAAAGAACAAGAGCTTACACCCCTTGATGTAGAATTACACCGTTAACACATGGTGTAGTGAGGAATCCTAATTAAATGCAGGAAGTTAGAGCTTCAAACTTCTTTTAAAAGAGGACCCCTGCAGTGCCTAGCAGGATACGTATTGAGGGAAAGAGGAAGAGAAGTGGAATATCTAACACCTTTAGAGGTAAACCTTGTTCTTTTCAGAAGGAACTAGACATCTGCAACTATACATTTGGAAACCAATGGAAAGTTATGAATATTGGGGTTTGTATAGATAAGATATTGATGGCACATACATCTTCAACTTCAGGACTAATATGGAAAGAATTTGCATATTTTTTCATAATTGTGAGACATGCCAATCAGCCCCAAATGAATAGTGGCCAGATAGCTGACAACAGTTATACCATATTTCCTATCTATGAAAAGGTAAAATCATGATAAAAAATATGACATCGATATCGAATTCCTGTGATCGTCAGTAGTTTCAATATCGTGAATGTTGGTGATCTCATAATTTTCTGAAACTGAGGCCACATCCCATGACCAGATGATCAGTCCTGTTATGAGTCATAAAGGGGTTATGGGTGTTACCTAGGTGCTGATAAAAAGACAAGGAAAACTATGATCTGTGTTCAACACCGGAAGATAGATTGCCGTGTAGGCTTGATTCACGTTTTCAGACGTTTCAATTGAATTGCTTCCATCCCCTAAGCTTTGAAGCCATTGAAGTGATGTCAGGTTTCGTTATCTTCTATTGTTTAGCCATTTATTTTATGTAATTGTATATGTTGTATTGTTGTGTCACCTTTGTAAAATGTTTTGGATATTTTTTATAAACACTGCCTTTCTTTCTGTATGAAATATAAAATTTAACAATTCTGTTCCTTTTGTTCTTTAAACCAAACTATTGAAGGCCATACGCTACCTGAAACCAGGCGTCCAATTGGCCTATAAAGGATTGGTGGTGGCAGCGAGTAGTTTTGTTGTTGCGTAACTGGTAGTGACCGTATCAGGGGTATATACACATATTCCATGCGTTGGAATTAGAGCTGTGTATACCGTATGCTCGCTGTTAGTTCTCCAATAACTGGCCTAGTAGTGGAAACAGCCTGTGGCCTCCTCTTTTAATCGCCAGTCATCTGCGTAATTCTCCTGGTGATAGGGGGAAGCAGAAGACTGTTTGAGACGAATAGGTAACAGCTTGGTCTGTTCAGCGTGACCCCCCTGGCTGTGATCTTTGACAGTCTTGATGACTTATTTGCAATATTTCCGTTGCCCTTCTATGCCTCAATAGTACTTGTTCTTTTGGGATATTACAGAGCAAGTTTTTCTTTACAAGATCTAATTCATTAGTCTAATAACCCACATAGCAAGTTGTCAATATTTTTAGGGTTTAATATTTATAGTGTTCAAATGAAGAGGTTGGTTACATATAAGCTAAATGTTAGGGCTTGTGCACATGACCGATTATATCGGATGTGTACTCTTCGTGGTGTTCACGGAGTGATATTTTATGGGGCTGTGCATGTCTGATTTTTACCAACGACCAAGTGGCCCGTCCAAAAAAAATAAGAGACATGTCTGATTTTGAACCAAGTATCAAAATTGGCAACACAAGTGTATGGGTCTGTGAATATCATTGGACCGTACTCGGATAATATCCAAGTGCAGTCCAGTTTTCATGGACTGACAGAATAGGGAGGGTGGAGAAACTTTTTTTTCTCTCCACCTCCAAGAACTTTTGTTGCTACTCTGATCAAAGTCTGATCAGAATAATTGGACGTTTTTTCTTGTATAGAGAGAAAACGGTTGTGTGCTCCTATCTGTAGGATAAGAATATCCAAATTGGTCTGCAGAATCATATTTTATTTCCACGGAATTCAAGTTTATCATAAATATAGTCACCATGTGATCTAGGATAAGCTAACGAAAATCATGTGGTTGTCTATTCCATTGTTCAATAAAATGGTAAATTATGAGTTATATCTTTCCGCAGGTCATTGATTTTGGATGTTCTTGTAGCCACTTCTGGACCATTCTTTCTTGAAGAGATGGTATACATTATAAGCTACCTCTGGCTGTGGATGTAATAACTTTCTAGATGCCAGGTGTTCTGTTCCCGGGTACTGTCCTCCTGCATCGCGTAGCTCTGCTCATGGGTCATGCACATGGGCCTGTGCAAACTAAATGCCGAAAGTTCAGCCTCAAAATTTATAAGAACCCATCCTACAGTACCAAGTGCCAAGCAATTATTAGTAGGTCTGTTTGGTTCCAGATTCCAGATGTTATCTTGAGTTTTCGTTCAGGTTATTTTTCATTTTGAGTCACCTAATTTCTCAGACAACGTTATTCTACCTTCTCCACCCTCTGCCTGACCTCCACTTGATCAACTCAACCAGCCTCGGCCCCACAGATATGACATCAAATTGAATGAAAATAGCTATGCTTTGTAACTACCACAGAAAAGCATGGAGCGCTACTCAGTAATATTAAAGTCCTGCTCCAATTGACATTTTGGCAGTTGCTAGATTTGTCGGCTATCTTGATATTGCATTTAGGGAATGCCTGAATTTCTACATGAAATCTAAGGGGTAGTTTCTCCTTGTTGAGAGTGTCAAGTTGGTTTAGGGAGAATTTTAAGCCATGCAATTTTTGCTTCAGAAAGAGCCTTGCCACATGATACGCGATATGCATCCAATCCAGAACTTCTTTGGAACTCCAATTACAGACACGTGTTTCAGGTTTTTACCCCTCATCATTGCAAAGCTGGAGAACTGGTTGGCTGTGTGAGAGACCTTTGGCTTTTTAGTGTGTTGATTTTTTCTTTCTTCCTCAATGTAGAGAAGATTTCCATGAGATATATGATTCTCTCTATGCCAACTTGACGCTTTCCACAAGGAGAAACTTTACTCATGAGACACCCTGTCAGAGGCCTCTCACCCACTCAACAAGTTCAACTTATTTGCACTGATGAGGGGTAAACACCTGAAACACTTTTCTGCGACTGGAGTTTTAGTTTAGGCTACTTGTCCTAAGTCACAAGAAAAGGAGCTTTAAAGAATTGATATTGGTGTTTAGGATTGCTATTTTCAATAGGTAGCATTAGAGACCCTCTTCCATAAGCCTTTCTAAATGTCACTTATTAGTCACTACTAAGCCTAACACACGGATTACAACCGCTGCATCATGATTATAGATGAGGAACGTCCAGTTCCTTAGACTCAGCTCCTATTCACATTAGTCTGTGATCGTGTGTATCCACATTATTATTAAGCCACAGTTACAGTAAGTTTTCATTGAGATGGACCCTGTGATCAACAAACCTTATGGGGTTACAGCCTATATAGTACCACAGGGTGCCTCATCATGTATCAATGACGACTAGCAAGGAAAAGAAACAGAAATACAGTAGTGATGCTTACACCAAAAATATTGCAACCTTTACTATTATACAAACATCATAGAAACCATAAAAAACACCTGTGCAAGATGTGAAATACGCACAATAAGGAGAGAGAAATGGGCTGAACAAATGATTAAAACCAGACCAAAGTGCAGTCTATGTCATAGAATAAATAGCCTAAAGTCTCTCCTAGTAGCAATGAACAGGATGTCTCAGTATGTGACATACACTATATATACCTTACAAATTCAAGGAACAATATAGTACTGACTGTAATAGATGTATAACATATTTGTCAATAAATTGCATAATATATAAGACAGTACTAGAGTTATATTATATGGTACCAATGATGAGATACACTATAGTAGCTAAATATAGCTTAAACACATATTGCCCCCCGTCCCCCGGAGAAAATCACCTATGATGGCCACTCATATAGCCATTGGATGTGTAAATCATGGATAATGTCTGTCTCTGGGTTCTTTTAGACTGGGTTTTCTTGTAGCCATCTCTGAACCCTCCAGTCTTCCCATCATTAGGTGTAGATCATGGATAATGTCTGTCTCTGGGTCCTTTTAGACTGGGTTGTCTTGTAGCCATCTCTGAACCCTCCAGTCTTCCCATCATTAGGTGTAAATCATGGGTAATGTCTGTCTCTGGGTCCTTTTAGACTGGGTTGTCTTGTAGCCATCTCTGAACCCTCCAGTCTTCCCATCATTAGGTGTAGATCATGGATAATGTCTGTCTCTGGATTCTTTTAGACTGTGTTGTCTTGTAGCCATCTCTGAACCCTCCAGTCTTCCCATCATTAGGTGTAGATCATGGATAATGTCTGTCTCTGGGTTCTTTTAGACTGGGTTGTCTTGTAGCCATCTCTGAACCCTCCAGTCTTCCCATCATTAGGTATAAATCATGGGTAATGTCTGTCTCTGGGTTCTTTTAGACTGGGTTGTCTTGTAGCCATCTCTGAACCCTCCAGTCTTCCCATCATTAGGTGTAGATCATGGGTAATGTCTGTCTGTGGGTTCTTTTGATTGAGTTGTCCGTTAGCCATCTGTAAAACATTCAATCTTTGTTTAAACCCGTCTTTGATGGCGTAGATCTTGGGTTACTCTTGTCTGTTGGTACTTTGGTTTGAGGTGTTCATGTTGCCATCTCTGTACCCTTCTATGTTTGTCTGGCTATGCCATTGGAAATATAGATCATGGGTTCGGTCTGTCTGTGGGTTCTTTGGATTTGGTGGTCCGGTAGAAATCTCTGGAATCTCCTGTTTTACTGTCATTGGAGGTGTAGATCGGGGGTTATGTCTATCTGTGGGTTATTATTTGGTTAGAGATGTTCCTGCAGCCATAACTGTATCATTTTACCTTTTTGCATATCTGTATCCGTCTACCTTTTTCTGACCCTGCCATTGGAAATTTAGATCACGAGTACTGTCTGTCTGTGGGTCCTTTGGATTGGGGTGACCTGTATCCATTTCCAAACCCTCTTGTCTTACTATCATTGGAGCTGTAGATCATGGGTAATGTCTAGCTGTGGGTCCTTTGAGTTGTCCTTTAGACATCCCTGCTGTCTTATCGTTATTAGAGGTGTAGCTCATGGTTAATGTCTGTCTGTGGGTCCTTTTGATTGAGTTGTCCTCTAGCCATCTCTAGATCTTCATGTCTTACAATCATCGGTAGCTCAAGAGTAATTTCTGTCAGTGAGTCCTTTGAATTGTCTTTTAGCCATCTCTAGGCCCTGCTGTCTTTCCATCATTGGAGGTGTAGATCATGGCTAATGTCTGACTATGGGTCCTTTGAGTTGTACTTTTGCCATCTCTAGACCCTGCTGTTCTTATCGTTATTAGATGTGTAGCTCATGTTTAATGTCTGTCTGTGGGTTCTTTGGATTGAGTTGTCCTCTAGCCATCTCTAGACCTTCCTGTCCTAACATCATCGGGGGTGTAGCTCAAGGGTAATGTCTGTGAGTCCTTTGGATTGAGCTGTCCTTTACCAAACTATAGACAATTCAATCTTTGGTTAAACCTATCTTTGAAGGTGTAGATCATGGATTACTTGTGCATGTAAGTCCTTCGATTTCATATGTTCCAGTAGCTGTCTTTTGACAGTCCATCTAATCATCTCATTTCACACAGAGATGGTGTGGATCATTGGTCATGGCTGTGGGTCATGGATTTGGGATGTTCCTTCTCTGGACCTTCTTATCTCAACCTATTCTTGTTGTTTTCAGTGAGGTGTTTCAATTTCTACAATAGTTCCTTGGTGAATGCTTTTACATGATTCCAGGTAATGAAAATTTTGACAGTGAGTGGACCTCTTGATACTCCACTCAAGCCTAGTCATTTATTTTATCTAGAACATGTACCGTAATATTAGTCCAGAAAAATCCATGAATAAATGAAGTTGATTTAATAAAGATCAGTAAAATGTAACTTTAAAACACAGACAAATGTACTTTTTCTGCTTCATGGCCTGTAACATTTTCATGTAGTGCTCTTTGCATGGGAGAACGACTCCCAGTAATGCAATTCTGTCTCAGTGGAGGTTAATTACTTTTTGCTACAGCAAAATAAATTTCCTGTCAAGTATACAGACACGAACACTTCACCTGAATTAGGGAATGGGGATGGGCATTTTTAATATAAGTTTTATCTGTTATTCTTCTGCATTATGATAATTTATCATGGTCATTTTCTAAATTTACATCCTTAAGATTCATTTTGTGGTTGACTTTCGAAAATTATTTTTTATAAAGAGTATGTCCATAATTAAGCATCATTTTACAGTTTGTATATAATCTGCATAAAAAGAACCTACATTACTTATCCTGTTCTGATCCTGAGTTACATCCTGTATTATACTCCAGAGCTGCACTCACTATTCTGCTGGTGCAGTCACTGTGTACATACATTACATTACTGCTCCTGAGTTACATCCTGTATTATACTCCAGAGCTGCACTCACTATTCTGCTGGTGCAGTCACTGTGTACATACATTACATTACTGATCCTGAGTTACATCCTGTATTATACTCCAGAGCTGCACTCACTATTCTGCTGGTGCAGTCACTGTGTACATACATTACATTACTGATCCTGAGTTACACCCTGTATTATACTCCAGAGCTGCACTCACTATTCTGCTGGTGCAGTCACTGTGTACATACATTACATTACTGATCCTGAGTTACATCCTGTATTATAGCCCAGAGCTGCACTCACTATTCTGCTGGTGCAGTCACTGTGTACATACATTACATTACTGATCCTGAGTTACATCCTTGTATTATACTCCAGAGCTGCACTCACTATTCTGCTGGTGCAGTCACTGTGTACATACATTACATTACTGATCCTGAGTTACATCCTGTATTATACTCCAGAGCTGCACTCACTATTCTGCTGGTGCAGTCACTGTGTACATACATTATATTACTGATCCTGACTTACATCCTGTATTATACTCCAGAGCTGCACTCACTATTCTGCTGGTGCAGTCACTGTGTACATACATTACATTACTGATCCTGAGTTACATCCTGTATTATACTCCAGAGCTGCACTCACTATTCTGCTGGTGCAGTCACTATGTACATACATTACATTACTGATCCTGAGTTACATCCTGTATTATACTCCAGAGCTGCACTCACTATTCTGCTGGTGTAGTCACTGTGTACATACATTACTGATCCTGAGTTACATCCTGTATTATACTCCAGAGCTGCACTCACTATTCTGCTGGTGCAGTCACTGTGTACATACATTACTGATCCTGAGTTACCTCCTGTATTACACTCCAGAGCTGCACTCACTATTCTGCTGGTGCAGTCACTGTGTCCATACATTACATTACTGATCCTGATTTACATCCTGTATTATACTCCAGAACTGCACTCACTATTCTGCTGGTGCAGTCACTGTGTACATACATTACATTACTGATCCTGAGTTACATCCTGTATTATACTCCAGAACTGCACTCACTATTCTGCTGGTGTAGTCACTGTGTACATACATTACTGATCCTGAGTTACATCCTGTATTATACTCCAGAGCTGCACTCACTATTCTGCTGGTGCAGTCACTGTGTACATACATTACTGATCCTGAGTTACCTCCTGTATTACACTCCAGAGCTGCACTCACTATTCTGCTGGTGCAGTCACTGTGTACATACATTACATTACTGATCCTGAGTTACATCCTGTATTTTACTCCAGAGCTGCACTCACTATTCTGCTGGTGCAGTCACTGTGTACATACATTACATTACTGATCCTGAGTTACATCCTGTATTATACTTCAGAGCTGCACTCACTATTCTGCTGATGGAGTAATTACTTTTTCTGTATTAATCTTGTCTTTTATTGTGGAATGCTTTCTTTGGATGCCATGTTTTAGAGGCATTTTCGGTTAATGGATGGTAATGAATTGGGGCTAGGGGCTCTCATAGTGTAATAAATGTCTGTGGCTTCGATCCAGATAACTGTTATGAACTGGTTTCAGGGCAAATAACCCCTCTTTGCTCTTAGGACTCTGATCATACACTGTGCTGCACCTAATAAAGTCAAATCATGCAGACAATGTGAGTGTCCTCTAGTGATATCTCATGACCATCAGACAGACCATGATAACGTCCAGTTCTCACCAGACAGGCCCAGGTGGTGTCTGTGCCATTCTGAAATTATAAATAACTCTCATCGCTCCTTTTTTTCTCCTTATCTCGATACAGTTTTAAAATAAGCAAAAAATAAGTCAATTATGTTGCTAAACTAACCATTGCTGCAGTCATGTAGCAGACTGAGTATTATATGTGTGCAATACACCATAATCTGTTAGATCCTGCCAGGAGTGCCTTCTAATATGTTAATACAATGTTAACAGGCAGGTATAGTGCACTGCACTACATAAGTAATGCAGCGCATTAAGGAAACAAAGGATTATATGTTGAAGTTCCCTTTTAGGACGAATAAAGATTTACAAAAAAAATGTTTTGAGTATTTAAAAAGTGTAAAAAATGCCCCCAAAATGTTTTCATTTGAAAAAAAAGCCTCCAAAAAACCCACACTTACTATAAAACTATAACTTTATTTATACTGCCCTGTCCCGCCAGTAAGAGCAGTAATGCCCTGATGTAGTATAGACAGGAAAATTCAAGGGAAAGGAATTGGCACTCCAAGGAGAGTGTATTTTCCTGATGAAAAGGTCTTGGTAAGAAGTGTTGGCACCCTTGAAATCGTGCCACAAATTGAAGTATTTCTCCCTGAAAATTATTGCAATTTCACATGTTTTGTGATACACATGTCTATTTCCTTTGTGTGCATTGGAACATCACAAAAAAAGAGAAAAAAAGGCAAATTGGACATAAAGCCCCAAAAATGGGCTGAAGAAAATTATTGGCATCTTTCCAAAATTGTGGGTAAACAACTTTGTTTCAAGCATGTGATGCTCGTTCAAACTCACCTGTGGCAAGTAACAGGTGTGGACAATATGAAAATCACACCGGAAACCAGATAAAAAGGGCAGAAGTTGACTTAGTCTTTGCATTGAATGTCTCTGTGCCACAATAAGCATGGAGAATAAAAAGAGGAGAAAAGAACTGTATGAGGACTTGAAAACCCAAATTATTGAAAAATATCAACAATCTCAAGGAACAAGTCAGTCTCCAGAGATCTTAGTGGATAAGCAGCTCCAATCAAGTTCTTAAGAAATTCAAGCTGTCCTGCAGGCTCAGGATGCATCAGTGTCAGCACGAACTGAATCTGTTGACTATTGAATTAAATAAAACGCTTTGGCAGGAGACCCAGGAGGTGCTGACACACAGACATAAATAAGCTAAACTGCAGTTTGCCAAAATGTACGTGAATAAGCCAAAATCCTTCTGGGAATGCGTTTTGTTGAGAGATGAGACCAAGATAGAGTTTTTTCGTAACGCATATCCTTCTACTGTTTAACAAAAACGGAATGAGGCCCAAAAGAAAAGAACACAGCGCCTACAGTTAAATATGGTGGAAGTTCAAAGATGTTTTGGGATTATTTTGCTGCCTCTGGCACTGGGTGCCTTGTCTATGTGTAAGGCATCATGAAATCTGAAGATTACCAAAGGATTTTGAGTGGCAATGTAGTGCCCAGTGTCAGAAAGTTGGGTTTGTGTCCTAGCCTAGGTCATGGGTCTTCCAGCAGGACAATGACCCCAAACATACAGTATTTCAAGAAACCCACAGAAATGGATGGAAAGAAAGGTGTTGTGAATAGGCTGGAAATGAGTTCTGAGCGGAAGCTCCCTCTGGTGGTTACAAACGGTATCGGACTGTCCAGTGAAGATTGTGAGGATTGGGAATCAGGTGTTACTGACTGGTCTTATATAAGGGAGTCGCCTTCCCATCAGGGTTGCCGGTGACCAATTGTTCTGGTCTCAATCCTTGATTCCTGTTTCCTTGGTAGCCTGCTGTGTCGTGTCTGAATCTCCTGCTAACAGATAAGACATTTTCTTCTTTTTGTTTTTGTGCTTGATTTTTGCATTTTGTCCTGCACTTCTGTGGGGGCCTTCAGGGTCCCTTCTGGGGGCTTTTTGCCCTCTCAGTTCAGTTCAGCCACTGATGTTTGTACATTTGCTTTTTCCAGTTTTTTCAGTGGCTGCTGTTTTGTTTTTGGTTACACCAGAGAACTAATTTAGGTGGTAGAGGTCGTGTGATCTCAGGTGTTTTTGAAATTAGTAGAGTTGGTGCTTTTCAGGGTTTTTTGGGATTACAGTAAGTGCCCTTCCTATCCTTTTCTATTTAGTAAGTTTGGGCCCCAACGTTTGCTCATACTATTTTCTGTCTGTGTCAGTATTTCTTCTTGTCTAACCGCCATTACATGTTTGGGGGCTTTCTATGTTCTTTGGGGATCTGCTCCGGGGCAGATAGCTTTCCTCTTTCTATCTTTAGGTGTAGTTAGTTTCTCAGGCTGTGACGAGGCGTCTAGGACCAACGTAGGAACGCTCCACGGCTACCTCTAGTTGTGGTGGTTAGTCAGGGTACTGCAATCTCATAGTTTCCAACTGCTCTGGTGTATTGCCTTTTTTGCCTGCTCTCCTCAGCTACCAAATCATAACAGTATCACCGGCCCAAACTGAAAATTATATGGTACTCACAGAAGGGAAAAATATTGTGGAAAGAAAAAAGTTGTCAGAGTTGTCAGAGATTTTTTTTTTTTTTTTCTGTTTGTTGCATTTTTTTTCCCTCTGTATCTCTGGGTGCTGAGGAGGATTTTTTTTCTCTCTCAATGGAGTTTGCACAGTTGTCTGGCCGTGTGGATCAGCTTGCCACTGAAGTTCGGAGTATTGCTACCTATCTTGCTAGGTTGCCTGTTGTGGAACCTAGGATCCCCATGCCAGATTTGTTTTTAGGGGATCGAGCTAAGTTTCTGAATTTCAAAAATAACTGTAAATTGTTTTTTGCCTTAAAATCTAAGTCCTCAGGGAACGCAGCGCAGCAGGTTCAAATTGTCATCTCTCTCCTGCGCGGCGATCCTCAGGATTGGGCTTTTTCCCTGACACCTGGGGATCCTGTTTTGAATGATGTTGATGCGTTTTTTCAGGCTTTGGGGTTATTGTACGATGAGCCTAATGTCACTGATCAAGCTGAAAAAACTTTGTTGGCATTAAGTCAGGGGCTTGAGGACGCTGAGTTATACTGTCAGAGATTCCGTAGGTGGGCAGTCTTGACCAAATGGAATGACGACGCTTTGGCAGCTCTTTTTCGGAAGGGACTGTCAGATAATATAAAGGATGTTATGGTGGGATTCCCTGTTCCCTCTGGTCTCAATGATTCTATGTCATTAGCGATTCAAATTGACAGACGTTTGCATGAGCGGAGAAGTATGCGTGGAATGGTGTTGCCTTGTGAACCAGCTTCTGAACCCATGCAGTGTGATAGAGTGGTTTCTGGGGCACAGCGTCATGAATTTCGAAAGCGCAATGGGTTATGTTTCTACTGTGGTGATGCCTCTCATGCTATTTCAGTCTGCCCTAAGCGGGGAAGACGTTTTGCACGCTCAGTTGTCTTGGGTAGTGTTCAGACTAAGTTTTTATTAACTGTTACCCTGATATGCTCTCTGTCCTCATTTTCTGCTCAGGCTTTTGTTGATTCTGGAGCAGCTATTAACCTGATGGATTTTGATTTTGCTAAACGTTGTGGGTTTCCCTTGATACCCCTACAGAAGTCTATTCCCCTACTGGGGATCGATTCTACCCCTTTGGCTGAGAATAAACCTCAGTTCTCTACTCAGGTGATAATGAGGGTAGAACCTGATCATCAGGAGAGTTGCAAATTTTTGGTTCTGTATAATCTGCATGACATTATCGTACTGGGTTTCCCTTGGTTACAGTCTCATAATCCTGTTTTGGATTGGAAATCTGTGTCTGTTACCAGTTGGGGCTGCCAATGTGTTAATACCAACACTCCTGTTTTTTCTGCCTCCCCTCAGGCTCAGGATGTTCCTGACTTTTTGATTGATTTTTCTGATGTGTTTAGCGAAAGTAAATCTGCATCCTTACCTTCCCATAGGAGCTATGACTGCGCTATTGAATTAGTGCCTGGTAGTAAATTCCCTAAAGGTCGCCTTTTTAACTTGTCTGTACCTGAACATGATGCTATGCGGTCTTATATCAAGGAGTCATTGGAGAAGGGTCATATCAGACCATCCTCTTCACCCTTGGGTGCCGGTTTTTTCTTTGTGGCCAAAAAGGATGGTCCATTAACCCCTTAATGACCAAGCCATTTTGTAGGTTAAAGACCAGGCCAATTTTTACAATTCTGACCACTGTCTCTTTATGAGGTTATAACTCTGGAACGCTTCTACGGATCTTGGCGATTCTGAGACTGTTTTCTCGTGACATATTGTACTTCATGATAGTGGTAAAATTTCTTCAATATAACTTGCGTTTTTTAATGAAAAAAATGGAAATATGGCAAAAATTTTGAAAATTTTGCAATTTTCAAACTTTTAATTTTTATGCCATTAAATCAGAGAGATATGTCACAAAAATTAGTTAATAAATAACATTTCCCACATGTCTACTTTACATCAGCACAATTTTGGAACCAAAATTTTTTTTTGTTACGAAGTTATAAGTGTTAAAAGTTGACCAGCAATTCTCATTTTTCCAACAAAATTTACAAAACCATTTTTTTAGGGACCACCTCACATTTGAAGTGAATTTGAGGGGTCATATAACATGAATAATACCCAAAAGTGACACCATTCTAAAACTGTACCCTCAACGTGTTCAAATGCCACATTCAGAAGTTTATTAACCCTTTAGGTACTTTCCAGAATTGAAGCAATGTGGAAAGGAAAAAATGAACATTTAAACTTTTTTCCAAAATTTTCTTTCACAAATTTTTTTAAATTTTGTCAAGGGTATCAGGAGAGAATGAACCACAATATTTGTTGTACAATTTCTCCAGAGTACACCGATATACATGTGTGGGGAGTAAACACTATTTGGGCGAAGTCATGAGCTCGAAAGTGGAAGCAGCGCCATTTTGAACTTTTTTGGCTGGAATTGAGATTGGACGCCATGTCGCAATTTGGAGAGTCCCTGTGTGCCTAAACATGGAAACCCCCACAAGTGACCCATTTTGGAAACTGGACCCCTCAAGGAATCATCTAAATGGTTGTGAGAGCTTTTAACCCTCCAAGGGCTTCACAGAATGTATACGTAGAGCGAAAAATTAAAAATCATTTTTTTTCCACAAAATGATCTTTTGATCCAATTATTATTTTCAAAGGATAAAAGGACCCCAAAAGTTATTGGGCAATTAGTCCTGAGTACGCTGATACCCCATATGTGGGGGGTAAACCACTATTTGGGCGCATGGCAGAGCTCGGAAGGGAAGCAGCGCCATTTGACTTTTTTGGCTGGAATTGAGATTGGACGCCATGTCGCATTTGGAGAGTCCCTGTGTGCCTAAACAGTGGAAACCCCCCACAAGTGACCCCATTTTGGAAACTAGACCCCCAAGGAACTTATCTAAATGTGTTGTGAGAGCTTTTAACCCCCAAGGGCTTCACAGAAGGTTATAACGTAGAGCCATAAAATTAAAAAATCATATTTTTTCCACAAAAATGATCTTTTCATCCCAATTTTATTTTCCAAAGGATAAAAGGACCCCAAAAGTTATTGTGCAATTAGTCCTGAGTACGCTGATACCCCATAGTGGGGGTAAACCACTATTTGGGCGCATGGCAGAGCTCGGAAGGGAAGCAGCGCCATTTGACTTTTTTGGCTGGAATTGAGATTGGATGCCATGTCGTATTTGGAGAGTCCCTGTGTGCCTAAACAGTGGAAACCCCCCACAAGTGACCCCATTTTGGAAACTAGACCCCCCAAGGAACTTATCTAGATGTGTGGTGAGAGCTTTTGAACCCCCAAGGCTTCACAGAAGGTTATAACGTAGAGCAGTAAAATTAAAAAATCATATCTTTTCCACAAAAATGATCTTTTCATCCCCAATTGTTATTTTCCAAAGGGTAACAGGACCCCAAAAGTTATTGTGCAATTGTCCTGAGTACGCTGATACCCCATATGTGGGGGGAAACCACTATTTGACGCATGGCAGAGCTCGAAAGGGAAGTAGCGCCTTTTTCAAATGCAGACTTGATGGAATGGTCTGTGGTGTCATGTCACGTTTGGATAGCCCCTGATGTGCCTAAACAGTAGAAACCCCCCACAAGTGACTCCATTTTGGAAACTAGACCCCCAAGGAACTTATCTAGATGTGTGGTGAGCACTTTGAACCCCAAGTGCTTCACAGAAGGGTTTATAACGTAGAGCGTGAAAATAAAAAATCATATTTTTTCCACAAAAATAATCTTTTGCCCCAATTTTTATTTTAAATGGTAACAGGAGAAATAGGACCCCAAAAGTTTGTGCAATTTGTCCTGAGTACGCTGATATCCCATATGTGGGGGGGAACCACTATTTTGACGCATGGCAGAGCTCGAAAGGGAAGTAGCGCCTTTTTCAAATGCAGACTTTGATGGAATGGTCTGTGGTGTCATGTCACGTTTGGATAGCCCCTGATGTGCCTAAACAGTAGAAACCCCCACAAGTGACTCCATTTTGGAAACTAGACCCCCCAAGGAACTTTTCTAGATGTGTGGTGAGCACTTTGAACCCCCAAGTGCTTCACAGAAGTTTATAACGTAGAGCCGTGAAAATAAAAAAATCATATTTTTTTCCACAAAAATAATCTTTTTGCCCCAAATTTTTATTTTTATAATGGTAACAGGAGAAATAGGACCCCAAAAGCTATTGTGCAATTTGTCCTGAGTACGCTGATATCCCATATGTGGGGGGGAACCACTATTTTGACGCATGGCAGAGATCGGAAGGGAAGGAGCACCGTTTTTAAATGCAGACTTTGATGGAATGGTCTGCGGGTGTCATGTCGCGCTTGGAGAGCCCCTGATGTGCCTAAACAGTAGAAACACCCCACAAATGACCCCATTTTGCAAACTAGACCCCCCAAGGAACTTTTCTAGATGTGTGGTCAGCACTTTGAACCCCCAAGGGCTTCACAGAAGTTTATAACGTAGAGCCGTGAAAATAAAAAAAAATCATATTTTTTTCCACAAAAATGACCTTTTTGCCCCCAAATTTTTATTTTTATAAGGGTAACAGGAGAAATAGGACCCCAAAAGCTATTGTGCATTTTGTCCTGAGTACGCTGATACCCCATATGCGGGGGGGAACCACTGTGATCGCCTTACTGCGATCTTTGGGAGGCACAATGAACAAATCTACCAAAGGTGAAGAATTGGTTTTCTTTTTTACGCCGTTCCTCATGCGATATTAGTGATTAGGCGATTTTACTCCTCGTATCGGTGCGATTACAGCGATACCAGATTTACACCCTTTTTTCATGTTTAGCTTCTGTCACACACTAAAAGATGCTTTTTTTTGGAATAATTTTTTGTAAGAATTTTTTGCATCGCCGTATTTTGAGAGCTATAATTTTTCCATATTTCGGCCGACAGAGTTATCTGTGGGCTTATTTTTTGCGGGACGAGCTGACGTATTTATTGGTACCATATTCGGGCACATAACGTTTTTTGATCGCTTCCTATTCCGATTTTTGTGGAAGCAGAATGAACAAAAACCAGCAATTCAGGAATTGTTTTTTTTTTAAATTTTTTTTCCCCCGTTCCGCGTGTGGTAAAATTGATAAAGCAGCTTTATTCTTCGGGTCACTACGATTACAGCGATACCTCATTTATATATTTTTTTTATGTTTTGGCGTTTTTTACACAATAAAGAATTTTATAGAAAAAATAATTATTTTTGCATCAGTTTATTCCGCGAGCTATAACTTTTTTATTTTTTCGCTGATGATGCTGTATAGCGGCTTGTTTTTTGCGGGACAAGATGACGTTTTCAGCGGTACCATGATTATTTATATCTGACTTTTTGATCGCGTGTTATTGCACTTTTTCCAAGCGGTGTGATGATACCGCTTGGAAAAAGTATAATTTACTACTTTTTTGTGTTTTTTTTTTACGGCTTTCACTGAAGGGGTTAACTAGGGTTATGCTTTTATAGATGGGATTTTTACGGACATGGCGATACCTAACATGTGTATTTTTTTTTTTTTTATTACATAAAAATGTGTATTTTTAGGGGATTTTTTTTAAATTATTTTTTAATATTTTTTTTACAATTTTTTAAAAAAATGATTTTTTTTCAACTTGTCCCTTTATGGGACTTTCACTTTTTTTACTTTTTATTGCAGTTACAATGCATTGCAATGCTCTGGCATTGCAATGCATTGCAACTATAGTGGAAGCTGCTGTGACATGATCACAGCAGCTTCCCGTAGCTAAATGACCCGGAGGTTGTCATGACAACCCCCGGGTCATCAAGGCAGAGATCGGCCCCTGCAAATACAGTGCAGGGTGCGATCTGAGGCAGAGGGAGCTCCCGACCGTCTGCCTCCCCCCCTGAGCTCTGCGATCGCGCTGGATCGCAGCAGTCAGGGGGTTAACAGCCAGGGGCGGTGGGGGCTCCACTCCTGGCTGTCAGTGCAGGAAGCCTGGCCACTGCAGCGCCGGCTCCTGCACTGATCGCGCTGGGGAAGCTGAAATTTCAGCTTCTCCTGCGCGATCGCTGCTGTGTTTGGTCAGTCAGATTGACTGACCAATCACAGCGCTGTGAGTGCGGGGACCGACGGCAAAGGTCCCCGCACCGCTTGCCGTGCCTGTCAGCTGTCTGTGACAGCTGTCGGCACTGATCTACCACTGCGTGTTTACACGCAGTGGTAGATCAAAGGCATGACGTGCAGAGTCCGTCCTGGTGCCGGAACTGGCACCTTGCCATGACGGACTCTGCACGTCAGTGGACATTAAGGGATTAAGGCCGTGTATTGATTATCGTCTCTTGAACAATATTACTGTGAAATATCAATATCCGTTACCCTTTATCTCTGATCTGTTTTCCAGGGTGAAAAACGCTACTTGGTTTACCAAGCTTGACCTCAGGGGGGCATATAACCTTATTCGCATTAAGCACGGGGATGAATGGAAGACGGCATTTAATACCCCTGAAGGGCATTTTGAGTACCTTGTGATGCCCTTTGGGCTCACAAATGCTCCTTCTGTCTTCCAGTCCTTCATGAATGACATTTTCAGGGATTTTGTGGATAAATTTCTGATTGTTTATTTAGATGATATCTTGATTTTTTCCAATGACTGGGACTCTCATGTAAAACATGTTCGGACTGTGTTCCAGATTTTGAGAGAGAATGCTCTGTATGTGAAGGGATCAAAGTGTCTTTTTGGCGTTCAGAGGATCTCATTTCTGGGATTCATTTTGTCCCCATCTGTTATTGAAATGGACCCGGTCAAAGTTCAGGCCATCTGTGATTGGGTCCAACCTACTTCATTAAAGGCTCTTCAAAGATTCTTGGGTTTTGCCAATTTTTATCATAAATTTATTGGTAATTTCTCTGTTATTGTTAAACCATTAACTGATTTGACCAAGAAGGGTTCTAATGTGGTGAATTGGCCTCCTGAGGCAGTCTCTGCATTTCAGGAACTTAAGCAGAGATTCACTTCTGCTCCTGTTCTACGGCAGCCTGATGTTTCTCTACCATTTCAGGTGGAGGTGGATGCCTCTGAAATTGGGGCAGGTGCCGTTTTGTCCCAAAGAGATCCAGAGACCTCTAAGAGTAACCCTTGTGCCTTTTTCTCTCGAAAATTTTCTCCCACTGAACGTAATTATGACGTGGGTAATCGGGAGTTATTGGCCATGAAGTGGGCTTTTGAAGAGTGGAGACATTGGCTGGAGGGAGCCAAACATCAGGTGGTGGTCCTTACGGACCATAAGAATCTAGTTTATCTGGAATCTGCCAAGCGACTTAATCCTAGACAGGCCAGGTGGGCCTTGTTTTTCACACGTTTTAATTTTGTGGTTTCATTTCTTCCTGGCACTAAAAATGTTAAGGCGGATGCCCTCTCGAGGAGTTTCCTGGCGGACTCTCCTGAGTTATCTGATCCTTCTGTTATTTTGAAAGAGGGTGTAGTTCTTTCCGCCATCTTGCCCAATTTGAGACTGGCTCTGGAGGGGTGTCAGGAGGATAAGCCCGAGCGCTGCCCTGTTGGGAAATTGTTTGTCCCGGACCAGTGGAAAAAGAGTGTAATGTCTGAGATTCATTGTTCCGCGTTGGCCGGTCATCCCGGAATTTTTGGTACCAGAGACTTGTTTAGTCGGTCCTTTTGGTGGTCGACCTTGTCTCGTGATGTCAGGGAGTTTGTGCAGTCCTGCGGGACTTGCTCTCGCTCCAAGCCTTGCTCTCGTTCTAGTGGTTTGTTGATGCCATTACCTGTGCCCAAGAGACCATGGACCCATATCTCTATGGATTTCATTTCCGACCTCCCTGTTTCTCAGAGAATGACCGTCATCTGGGTGATTTGCGATAGGTTTTCCAAGATGATACATCTTGTGCCATTACCTAAGTTGCCTTCCTCCTCTGAATTGGTGCCTTTGTTCCTTCAGCACGTGGTTCGTTTACACGGCATTCCTGAGAACATTGTGTCTGACAGAGGAGTCCAGTTTGTTTCCAGATTTTGGAGGACCTTTTGTTCTAAAATTGGTGTTCAATTGTCTTTCTCCTCGGCGTTTCATCCTCAGACCAATGGTCAAACTGAGAGAACAAACCAGACATTGGAGACTTATCTAAGATGCTTTGTGTCTGCTGATCAGGATGACTGGGTCTCTTTTTTTGCCTTTGGCTGAGTTTGCTCTTAATAATAGGGCTAGCTCTGCCACTTTGATGTCTCCATTTTTCTGTAATTCTGGGTTTCACCCTCGATTTTCTTCAGGACAGACGGAGGCTTCTGTCTGTCCAGGTGTTGACTCTGTTGTGGAGCGTATGCAGCAGATTTGGGACCAGGTAGTGGAGAGGTTGTCCCTCTCTCAGGAGAGGGCCCAGCGGTTTGCTAACCGGCATAGGACTGATGGTCCTCGGTTTAAAGTGGGGGACTTGGTCTGGTTGTCCTCAAGAAATATTCCTATGAGAGTGGCATCTCCTAAATTTAAGCCTAGGTTCATTGGACCTTATAAGATCATGGAGATTCTTAATCCTGTTTCTTTTCGTTTGCTTCTTCCAGGGACATTTAAGATCCATAACGTGTTCCACAAGTCCTTGTTGAAGAGGTTTGTTGAGCCAGTGGTTCCTACTACTGTGCCTCCTGACCCTGTTTTGGTTGAGGGCAATCTGGAGTATGTGGTTGAGAAAATATTGAATTCTCGTTTTTCTAGACGGAAACTCCAGTATTTGGTTAAATGGAGAGGTTATGGTCAGGAAGACAATTCTTGGGTGTTTGCTTCGGACATCCATGCTAGGAGACTCATCCGTGCTTATCATAGAACTCATCCTGACCGACCTGGTTGCTCAAATGAGGGTTCGGTGACCCCTCCTCAAGGGGGGGGGTACTGTTGTGAATAGGCTGGAAATGAGTTCTGAGCGGAAGCTCCCTCTGGTGGTTACAAACGGTACTGGACTGTCCAGTGAAGATTGTGAGGATTGGGAATCAGGTGTTACTGACTGGTCTTATATAAGGGAGTCGCCTTCCCATCAGGGTTGCCGGTGACCAATTGTTCTGGTCTCAATCCTTGATTCCTGTTTCCTTGGTAGCCTGCTGTGTCGTGTCTGAATCTCCTGCTAACAGATAAGACATTTTCTTCTTTTTGTTTTTGTGCTTGATTTTTGCATTTTGTCCTGCACTTCTGTGGGGGCCTTCAGGGTCCCTTCTGGGGGCTTTTTGCCCTCTCAGTTCAGTTCAGCCACTGATGTTTGTACATTTGCTTTTTCCAGTTTTTTCAGTGGCTGCTGTTTGTTTTTGGTTACACCAGAGAACTAATTTAGGTGGTAGAGGTCGTGTGATCTCAGGTGTTTTTGAAATTAGTAGAGTTGGTGCTTTTCAGGGTTTTTTGGGATTGCAGTAAGTGCCCTTCCTATCCTTTTCTATTTAGTAAGTTTGGGCCCCAACGTTTGCTCATACTATTTTCTGTCTGTGTCAGTATTTCTTCTTGTCTAACCGCCATTACATGTTTGGAGGCTTTCTATGTTCTTTGGGGATCTGCTCCGGGGCAGATAGCTTTCCTCTTTCTATCTTTAGGTGTAGTTAGTTTCTCAGGCTGTGACGAGGCGTCTAGGACCAACGTAGGAACGCTCCACGGCTGCCTCTAGTTGTGGTGGTTAGTCAGGGTACTGCAATCTCATAGTTTCCAACTGCTCTGGTGTATTTCCTTTTTTGCCTGCTCTCCTCAGCTACCAAATCATAACAGAAAGGGCTGGAGAGTTCTGAAGTGGCAGCAATGAGTCCGGATAATAAATCCCATTGATCAAGGGCAGCACGGTGGCTCAGTGGTTAGCACTGCAGCCTTGCAGCGCTGGAGTCCTGGGTTCGAATCCCACCTAGGACAACATCTGCAACGAGTTTGTATGTTCTCCCCGTGTTTGCGTGGGTTTCCTCCGGGTACTCCGGTTTCCTCCCACACTCCAAAAAAACATACTGATAGGGAATCTAGAATGTGAGCCCCATCGGGGACAGCGACGATAATGTGTGCAAACTGTGAAGCACTGCGGAATATGTTAGCACTATATAAAAATAAAGATTATTATTATTATCATCTGTGGAAAGATCTTAAAATTGCTGTTGGGAGAAGGCGACTTCCAATATGAGAGACCTGGAGCAGTTCGCAAAAGAAAAATAGTCCAAAATTCCAGTTGAGAGGTGTAAGAAGCTTATTGGTCATTATAGGAAGTGATTGATAGCAGTTATTTATTCCAAAGGGTGCACCCAACCAAATATTAAGTGGAAGGTTCCAACAGTTATGTATTGCCCATTTTTTGAGGTTTGTGTTAAATTATGTCCAATTTTGCATTTTTTTCTGTTTTTTTGTGCTCTTCCAATACACACAAAGGATAATAAACATGTGTATAACAAAACATGTAATTACAATAATTTTCTGTGACAAATACTTCATTTTCTGGAACAATTTCAAGGAAGCCAACACTTTCGGCCATGACTGTATGTAACCAAAAAATAGCCCCGGAAAACAGTAGAAGCAGGAAAACATAAAAGCAATCTACATTTTTTATTGTCACAATCATATCAACTTTCAGAGTAAAGTTAAGAAATCCATTTTACTGAATGTTGAACAGTGTTTAAATATAAGAAATAAAAAATATAAGAATTGCTGATTTTTTATTGTTCTTTTTGCCCCCCCAAAAAGTGTGCTAAAAACTGAAAAAAGCTGTATATACGATGAAATGGCACCATTGGAAACTACAGCTTATCCTGCAATAGATTAAGTCCTACTACAGCCCAGCTGACTGAAAAAGGTAGAACTTATGGTTCTCAGAATATAACGACACAAAAACAAAAGAAATCGATTTTCTCAATGTATTTATTGCACATAAATAAAAATCGAGATAAAAACCGTATTCTCTGGCTAAGAATAACTGCAGTCATACAACATGTATAACATTTACACCTTTTTGTGCAACACGGTGAAAAGTGTAAAATTTAGAAAAAAAAACAGCAATTCTATCGTTGGTTTTTGAATTCTATTTACCCCATCAAGATTTTAAAGGATTATTCTCATCTTCATAGATGGATATTGTCAGATAGCGCTTGTAAGCACTTTTAGAATTTACTACCTATTAAGATTTTAAGGCATTCTAGAGATATTAATACTTTTGTTTCCATCTCTTTGCCCAGGAGACCAACCATCGCCACTTTCTAGTTTGTAGCTATTGCACTGAAGCTGGTCGGGATTGGGAGGCTACAGCGATTCTGAAAAGCTTCAAAACAGTGCTTACATGCTCAGTAGAAAAGAGCTTGTAAGTGCTTCTCATATTCTGCTGCCTAGCAGCGTGTAAGGAAAAGCGTTAGTATCTGAAAACTTTGATAAGCAGAAAATTACAAACTTGCTTGTATTTATAATCTCTATCCAACAATATCCAACTATGAAGATGGGAAATAAACTTTTAATAAAAGTTAGATGATCAGTTATAAGTACCTCGAAATGGTATCACGGACAAATACCACTTAGGGCTCGGTCAGACGACCGTAAACATCAGATCATACAGGGACCAATATTATTCTACGAGGTCGAGTACATGTCTGAATTTTTCCAAGGACCAAGTCAGAGAAAAAAAAAATCGCATGATGGGAGATTTGCATCTGATATTTGGATCCCACTCGGTACTCGGCCATGCAAGTCAATGGGTCAGTTAAATAAATTGGACTGTACTAGGATGACAGCAGAGTGCGCTCCAATTTTCATTGACCAACTGAATGGAGAAGATGGAGAATTTTTTTCCCATCTTCTCCACATCTGAGAAAATCGGATCACACTCTGTTCAAACTCTGATGAGAGAAAATTGGTCGTGTGGTTCTAGCATAATGTTGCCAAGAAAAAAAGCACTCATAAAGCTTCGTGGACAAGAAAAATAAAACAACTACGGTGTCACGCTGTCTCAGGATAGAGGTGGACCGGGGTCTATGCTGACCCTAAACTGGGGTCCTGACTAGTCCCTCTACCTGGAGGTACTGTTAATGGTACAGAGGTCCAGGCCGCCAGCCTAACCCTGTCTCCTGTAGATCCCTGACCACTGTAATCTAGTCCTGAGAAGGACCCTGATTACCACCACAGGAAATGGGCAGGTCACAGCTTACACACAGTCTTAGACAAACGAAACAGACAAGGGGTAAAGAAAACACTGTCTTGCATACAAAACTTCCACTACAGAGGAACACAAAAGGTAAAGGAGATAAACAATAAGCGAGGAGAGGAAAAACCACAACAGGCACTCTTAGCTTAAGTCTTCTCAGAAACGATCCGCTCTGCTGGTCAGAATGAATGCTCTCACCGACAACTCCTAAGCAGAACGGCAGGTATATGAAGGAAGCTAATTAGTGCCTAATACACTGCAGCCGGGCGAGGCTGGAACTAGTCTAAGCACAGAGAACGGTAGAATTAACTCCCTCACTGCCAACAGACACATAGCACCAACAACTCAGCTGCGAGAAGTCGGAATGTGAAATCGCGACGATCTTCGTGGCGATACACCCGTGACAGTACCCCCCCTTCTACGAGGGGCCTCCGGACCCTCAGGGCCAGGTCTGTCTGGGTGAGTTGTGTGGAAGGCCCGAACCAATCGGTCTGCGTTAATATCAGACGCAGGAACCCACGTCCTCTCCTCAGGACCATACCCCTTCCAATGAACCAAGTATTGAAGGGACCGGCAATTCAGACGTGAGTCAATGATCTTCGACACCTGAAACTCCAAGTTACCATTGACCACCACTGGAGGAGGAGGTAGAGGTGACGGTATAACTGGCGCCACGTACCTCTTAAGCAACGATTTGTGGAACACATTGTGGATTTTAAACGTAGGAGGGAGGTCAAGACGGAATGCCACCGGATTAATTATCGAACTGATCCTGTATGGCCCGATGAACCTGGGACCGAGTTTCCAGGAGGGAACCTTAAGTTTTATATTTTTGGTAGACAACCATACCAGATCGTTCACACTTAGGTCCGGACCAGACACTCTCCTCCTATCAGCCATATGTTTGTATCGGTTCCCATTGTACTCAAATTATTCAGCACTCCTCTCCACACAGAAGCAAGTGATGACGAAAATCGTTCCTCCTCAGGAACCCAGAAGAGCCCCCCCCATTGAAAGTACAAAACTGGGGGTGAAAACCATATGCCCCAAAAAACGGGGACTTACCAGTGGACTCGCTCCGCCTATTGTTAAGAGCGAACTCTGCCAGAGGCAAGAAAGAAGACCAGTCCTCTTGGTTTTCCGAGACAAAACACCGGAGATATGTCTCCAAGCTCTGGTTCAGACGCTCTGTCTGACCATTGGTCTGCGGATGAAAAGCCGAAGAAAATGACAATTGCATCCCCCGCCGTGTACAAAATGCTCTCCAGAATTTGGACACAAACTGAGACCCCCGATCCGACACCACATCGGAAGGCAACCCGTGAAGTCTCACAATCTCCCCAATGAACACTTGCGCCAGAGTCTTAGCATTAGGAAGAGCAGGAAGAGCAATAAAATGTGCCATCTAACTGAACCTGTCAACTACAACAAGTATGACAGTTTTACCTGAAGACGGAGGGAGGTCCGTAATGAAGTCCATAGACAGATGGGTCCATGGACGCTCCGGGATTTTTAAAGGTAAGAGGGCCCCAGACGGACGGGTATGTGGGGTCTTAGAGCGTGCACAAACCCCACAGGACGCGACAAAAGTTACCACCTCCTTATTTAAGTTAGGCCACCAAAACCGGCGTGAAAGGAGATCAACAGTTGCTTTGCTCCTGGGTGTCCTGCCAAAGCAGAATTATGATGTGCCTCGATAACCTTTTGTCTTAACTGATCTGAAACAAACAGTTTCCCTGGAGGTCCTACAGGGGCGTCCCCCTGAGCCTCCAATATTTCCTCCTCAAGTTCAGAGCATACAGCCGACACCACTACTCCCTCCTGAAGGATAGGAACCGGGTCATCCGTCTTCCCGGCCCCAGGGAAACTGCGAGATAAGGCATCAGCCTTTACATTTTTTGACCCAGGACGATATGTGACGACAAAATTAAACCTGGTAAAAAACAACGACCATCTAGCTTGTCTGGGATTCAGACGTTTTGCAGACTCTAAATACAGTAGGTTCTTGTGATCAGTAATGACGGTGACCGGGTGGACTGCCCCCTCCAAAAAATGACGCCACTCTTCAAAAGCCAACTTAATGGCCAAAAGTTCCCTATTGCCGACATCATAATTCCTCTCAGCGGACGACAATTTTTTAGAGAAGAAAGCGCAAGGATGCCATTTACCAGGGGACGGACCTTGAGATAATACTGCACCCACCCCTACGTCAGACGCATCCACCTCCACAATGAACGGCTGTGACGCATCCGGTTGAATGAGTACAGGTGCCGAAGCAAAACATTTTTTCAAGGAGGAAAATGCTTGACAAGCCTTATCAGACCACCTTGAAAAATCCGTCCCTTTTCTTGTCATGTCAGTAAGAGGTTTAACAATGGACGAGAAATTACGAATAAATTTCCGGTAGTAATTAGCAAACCCCAGGAAACGCTGCAGTGCCTTAAGATCCTCTGGCAGATCCCACTCAAGCACTGCCTTCACTTTCCCAGGGTCCATACGGAAACAGGAAGCTGACACCAGGAACCCTAAAAACTGAAGTTCCTGTACGGCGAATACACACTTCTCCCATTTGGCGTACAATTTATTATCTCGCAAGATCTGCAACACCTGTCTCACATGCTCCTGATGAGACACAAGATCTGGCGAGTAAATTAAGATGTCATCCAGATAAATGACAACAAATTGTCCCACTAGGTGGCAAAAGATGTCATTAACAAAATGTTGAAACACCGCCGGGGCAGTAGTCAGACCGAAAGGCATGACAAGGTTCTCATAATGTCCCTCCGGAGTGTTAAACGCCGTCTTCCACTCATCTCCCTCCTTCATCCTAATCAGATTATACGCCCCCCTGAGATCCAACTTAGAGAACCATTTGGCGCCCACAATCTGATTGAAGAGATCTGGAATAAGTGGGACCGGATATGGATCTCGGACCGTAATCCGATTAAGCTCACGGAAATCCAAGCAAGGGCGTAGGCCTCCATCTTTTTTCTTCACAAAGAAGAACCCCGCGGCCACTGGGGAAGATGAAGGTCTAATATGCCCTTTAGCCAGACTTTCCGAAATATAATCCTTCATAGCCTGCCTCTCAGGACCAGAAAGGTTATACAACCTAGATTTAGGTAATTTAGCATCAGGGAGCAATTTTATAGAACAGTCATACTCGCGATGAGGAGGTAATTCTTGACACCCCTCCTCTGAAAAGACATCCTCAAAGTCCACCAAAAAAGGTGGTAAGGTTCTAGGCACGACTGCACCAATGACCGTGTTCATGCAGTTTTTATTGCAAAATTCACCCCACTGGCTTATCTCTCTGGATTGCCAATTAATAACTGGGTTATGTTTAGTTAACCAAGGAAGACCCAACACACTAGGAGTGGGAAGACCCTCCAACACATAACAAGACAATAGTTCTTTATGTATTGCCCCCACTCGAAGGTCAATGTTATGTACGGCTTGCAAAAAGCTACCTTGACCGAGAGGCCTGGCGTTGATAGAGAATATGGGGATAGGTTTGGCTAGTACACTCAGTTGCATACCTTGAACCTGGGCAAACCGAGCGTCCACCAGATTAGCCCCGGCCCCACTATCCAGAAGAACAGAAATCCTCTCAGTTCTCGTACCTACCACCACCTCCGCTGGTACGAGAAACTGAGACGGACCTGGGGACGAAATACATACTCCCAGATTGTCGTCCACCACACAACCTGGGATTAATAGTTTTCCGGCGACTTCTTGCTCAGTACAGTATGGGATGGACACCCCTCAATAAAATGTCCCTCTCTCCCGCAGAAGAAACACCTTCTTGTTTTGCGGCGCACAGCCGATCCCTCCCTCGGAATGATGTCCCTCCCAACTGCATAGGTTCCTCGGAACAAACCAGGGGAACCTCAATATTAGGGACTTTAGAAGGAGGTGGAGTCATCACAGGGGGCGGAGTTACCCCACACCTCTCCCGAAGCCGTCTATCAATGCGAATTGCAAGAGCCATAGCGGCCTCCAGTGACGGGGGAGAATCATACTGAGCCAACACATCTTTTAATTTGTCAGATAAACCTTGACAAAACTGGCTCTTAAGAGCCGGGTCATTCCACTGAGTATCCGTGGCCCACCTACGGAACTCTGAAGAAAATTCCTCCGCCGGACGATCTCCCTGCTGTATCCTACGTAACTTCATTTCAGCAAGGGAGACCCGATCCGGGTCATCATATACCAGACCCAGGGCTGTAAAAAATCGGTCCACTGACTGGAGGCCGGGGAGCCCGGGGGGAGAGAGAACGCCCAGGATTGAGGGTCCCCTTGTAAGAGCGAGATGACAATTCCCACCCTCTGATCCTCACTCCCCGACGACCGCGGCCGCAGCCGAAAATACAATTTACATGCTTCCCGGAAAGTAAAAAACTTGTCCCGCCCACCAGTAAACCTGTCCGGGAGAGCTACTTTAGGTTCAAATCTGGTTTGCTCCCGGGGGTACAAAACCTTGGATTTAACGTCCGTCAGCTCCATGGACAAACTCTGCAACTGCTGAGCTAAATGGGCTACTGGATCCATGGTGGCTGGGGAGAATCTTTAGTATGGTCGGTGAAAATGTCACGCTGTCTCAGGATAGAGGTGGACCGGGGTCTATGCTGACCCTAAACTGGGGTCCTGACTAGTCCCTCTACTGGAGGTTTCTGTTAATGGTACGAGGTCCAGGCACCAGCTAACCCTGTCTCTGTAGATCCCTTACCTGTAATCCAGTCTGGAAGGACCTGATTACCACCAAAGGGAATGGGCAGATAACACTTCTAACAGTATTAGACAAACGAGACAGACAAGGGGTAAAGTAAATACTGCCTTGCATACAAAAACTTCAACCGAGGGAACACAAAAGGTTAAAGGGGATAAACAATAAGCGAGGAAGGATTAACCCAACAGGCACTCTTAGCTTAAGTCTTCTCAGAAACGATCGCTTGCTGGTCGAATGAAAAGCTCCACCGACAACTTTCCCAAGCAGAACGGCAGGTATATGAAGGAAGCTAATTAGTGCCTAATACACTGCAGCGGGCGAGGCTGGAATAGTCTAAGCACAGAGAACGGTAGAATTAATTCCCTCACTGCAACAGGGCACATTTGCCCAACAAACTGAGCTGCCGAGAAGTCGGAATGTGAAATCGCGACGATCTTCGTGGCGATACACCCGTGACAATACGGCTCATGTAAATCAATGATGAAAAAAGCAAAAAAATTGGGCATTATGGGCAAAATACCTCTTGGAATTTTTCTGACTTTCGTCGAATCCACAAACTTAAACTTAGAAAGAACTGGATTGACCTGTGCCCTTGTTGGCTTTTATCCATATGGGCTCATTGCCTGATGCCCTAGGCACAAAAGCCAACAACTAAAAGCAACTCGATTTGTAACTGGAGACACTAGATCCCGAATAATTTAATACTTCTTAAGCTTTTGGTTGTTACGTGCTAAAACGCCCCCTTGGGGT
>JARQOD010000006.1:7733820-7777744 GCA_033576555.1 Oophaga sylvatica
TTTTAGTGTTTTCAGCCTGGAATAGAGGCTTATGATGGGACTATCATGTGATTAGACCTCGGATGATGCTTGCGGTCATGTGACTGGGTGTCTGATGACGCTGGTGTTCACATGATCCACTGGGCGTTTGCTATGATGATTTCTGAACATGTGCCTTTGTTTACCACACAGTGGGGAGTGAGTTAGGTGTGCTTCCCGATTTGTTATCCTGTGGGCTATTGGATAAGTGCTCTGACTAAGCGCTGCTGAACTGACACTGATTGGATATGGAGGACGCTGCTGCTAGTGAGTACATGATTGGTGCAGCACCAGAATGGGAGTGTGCAGTAACAGATCATCGATTGGCAGACTAAATGGTGATATTGTTTATATGGGGTAATCTACGGCATATTACATGCACAATTATAACATTGCTGTATTTTTTTATGATGTCACTATTCTGAGCTTTGATCTTTGTTTTAAATTGATTATCGTTGTATATTCTGTATATATGTCTATTTGTATTATGGGCGGTTCCTGGATGGTGATTGGCTCCTCCACACCATTTAAGGACACCATTTTGCCTGTTTTTGTATACTTGATAAAGGCCTGAAAATGGCCGAAACGTCGTATTTTATGGTGGCTGAATAAAGACTTGTTATACTTCACCTGGATTGGATGCTGTTCCTATTTTTTCGATGCTTAGAAAGTTAGACTTCTGCTCTGTATTGTGAACCCCTAAAAGATCTTGGGTTTTGCCCGTCGCATTCAGAAAAAGTTTAGCTCCTTCTCTGATGCACTAAACTAAAATTACTTTTCCAACTTTTTAATACTCTATATTTTTCCAAAAATGTTCATCTTTGCTAAGCTCACTGGTCTAGAACTCTGTTTCTTCTACTCACCTGTTTAATAAATTTCTGCACATTCTCTCTGTTGTTTACTAGAAAGAATCTCCTAATTACCATGCAAAAAAAAAAGGAAAGAAAATAAAAACCCGCATCTGCCTCACTCAGCATTGGTCTTTTTTTCTTTCTTAGAACTTGCACCTGTCTTAAACAATGATGAATTGTAATGCACAATCTTTGTTCACTCATTTGTCTGATAACGACTTCTCTGATAATAATTAATTTGCATTTTTAATTTCCTCAGTTTTGAAGGAGCACTTATGAACCTTTCCCTAATTATTACACATTTTTTTCACTGTTCATTATTCATGGAATGTATTTAATAAATAGATTTTTTTTTTTTGCAAGGAAATTTGCAATTATTATTTTTCTGGTAAGTGTCATTTTCACTGCATTGAAGTCGTTTTCAAGAAGACGCAGTCATTCACGTCTCAGTGCATTGTGATACATAACAATGTGTTTTTAATGTGCTAGTGCTGTTTTGCTCTGCTATCATTATACACATTACGCTATGAACCGAACCTGGAATTTACTTGTTTTAGGTTTTGAAATACAAATAATTTACTATTGTATTGCAAATCTGATTATACACATAGATTGATATGCAAATGGAGTGATATATGTAAATGAGCCCCCTTATTATGGAGTACATTACGAAACAAATCAAGATAGGTTTTTTATTTTAGAGGTGTTTTGGAACTTTAATGTTAAAGATTGTTCTATGGGGAAAATAAGTATTTGATACTTTGCCGATTTTGAAAGTTTTCCCACCTACAAAAAATGGAGAGGTCTGTAATTTTTATCGTAGGTCACTTCACTGTGATAGACAGAATCTAAAAATAAGAAACAGAAAATCACATTGTAGGATTTTTACATAGATAAATTGCATTTTATTGCATGAAATAAGTATTTGATCACCGACCAACCAGCAAGAATTCTGGCTCTCACAGTTTTTTCTTTAAGAAGCCTCCTCCTCTGCACTCATTACCTGTATTAATTGCAATTGTTTGAACTCATTACCTCTATAAAAGACACCTGTACACACAATCAATCACACTCCAACCTCTCCACCATGGCCAAGACCAAAGAGCTGTCTAAGGACACCAGATATAAAATTGTAGACCTGCACAAGGCTGGGATGGACTACAGGACAATAGGCAAGCAGAAGGAAACAACTGTTGGCGCAATTATTAGAAAATGAAAGCAGAATAGTGAGTGCAGCTCTGGAGTATAATACAGGATGTAAGACAGGATCAGTAATGTAATGTATGTACACAGTGACTGCACCAGCAGAACGGTGAGTGCAGCTCTGGAGTATAATACAGGATGTAACTCAGGATCAGTAATGTAATGTATGTACACAGTGACTGCACCAGCAGAATAGTGAGTACAGCTCTGGAGTATAATACAGGATGTAACTCAGGATCAGTAATGTAATGTATGTACACAGTGACTGCACCAGCAGAATAGTGAGTGCAGCTCTGGAGTATAATACAGGATGTAACTCAGGATCAGTAATGTATGTACACAGTGACTCCACCAGCAGAATAGTGAGTGCAGCTCTGGAGTATAATACAGGAGGTAACTCAGGATCAGTAATGTAATGTATGTACACAGTGACTACACCAGCAGAATAGTGAGTGCAGCTCTGGGGTATAATACAGGATGTAACTCAGGATCAGTAATGTATGTACGCAGTGACTGCACCAGCAGAATAGTGAGTGCAGCTCTGGGGTATAATACAGGATGTAACTCAGCATCAGTAATGTAATGTATGTACACAGTGACTGCACCAGCTGGATAGTGAGTGCAGCTCTGGAGTAGAATACAGGATGTAAGTCAGGATCAGTAATGTAATGTATGTACACAGTGACTGCACCAGCAGAATAGTGAGTGCAGCTCTGGAGTATAATACAGGATGTAACTTAGGATCAGTAATGTAATGTATGTACACAGTGACTGCACCAGCAGAATAGTGAGTGCAGCTCTGGGGTATAATACAGGAGGTAACTCAGGATCAGTAATGTAATGTATGTACACAGTGACTGCGCCAGCAGAATAGTGAGTGCAGCTCTGGAGTATAATACAGGATGTAACTCAGGATCAGTAATGTAATGTATGTACACAGTGACTGCACCAGCAGAATAGTGAGTGCAGCTCTGGAGTATAATACAGGATGTAACTCAGAATCAGTAATGTATGTACACAGTGACTGCACCAGCAGAATAGTGAGTGCAGCTCTGGGGTATAATACAGGATGTAACTAAGGATCAGTAATGTAATGTACGTACACCGTGACTGCACCAGCAGAATAGTGAGTGCAGCTCTGGAGTATAATACAGGATGTAACTCAGGATCAGTAATGTAATGTATGTACAGTGACTGCACCAGCAGAATAGTGAGTGCAGCTCTGTGGTATAATACAGGATGTAACTCAGGATCAGTAATGTAATGTATGTACACAGTGACTGCACCAGCAGAATAGTGAGTGCAGCTCTGGGGTATAATACAGGATGTAACTCAGGATCAGTAATGTAATGTATGTACAGTGACTGCACCAGCAGAATAGTGAGTGCAGCTCTGTGGTATAATACAGGATGTAACTCAGGATCAGTAATGTAATGTATGTACACAGTGACTGCACCAGCAGAATAGTGAGTGCAGCTCTGGGGTATAATACAGGATGTAACTCAGGATCAGTAATGTAATGTATGTACAGTGACTGCACCAGCAGAATAGTGAGTGCAGCTCTGGGGTATAATACAGGATGTAACTCAGGATCAGTAATGTAATGTATGTACACAGTGACTGCACCAGCAGAATAGTGAGTGCAGCTCTGGGGTATAATACAGGATGTAACTCAGGATCAGTAATGTAATGTATGTACAGTGACTGCACCAGCAGAATAGTGAGTGCAGCTCTGGGTATAATACAGGATGTAACTCAGGATCAGTAATGTAATGTATGTACACAGTGACTGCACCAGCAGAATAGTGAGTGCAGCTCTGGGGTATAATACAGGATGTAACTCAGGATCAGTAATGTAATGTATGTACACAGTGACTGCACCAGCAGAATAGTGAGTGCAGCTCTGGAGTATAATACAGGATGTAACTCAGGATCAGTAATGTAATGTATGTACACAGTGACTGCACCAGCAGAATAGTGAGTGCAGCTCTGGACCATCCCACAGGAAGGGGCGGAGCTTGCCGTGCGGTCTGACTGTGGTGCCTGTGTGTGCTGCTCAGGAAGGGAGGTTTTTCCATCCAGGACTTTTTGTCTGCCACCTTCCCAGGAAAGAAGGCTCATCTTGGGACTGGCCTCCGGGGCAGGGCCCCCGGCTCCCACCTCCCGGTCCAAGCCGGCGGGGGTGGGAGGACTCCCAATCCGGCTAGGATAACAAAATCTGGCAAAGGATCCAGCATGAGGACCCGCAGTACCCCAGAGGCCATGGCCGCGGCGGCTCCTTCCCCCGGAGGTAGGCCGAGTACGAGCAGGGGTGCTGCAGCGGGGCCCCTAAAGTGGGGCACCAAGATGGCGAAAGAGACCACCGTGGTCTATGGTTCCCGCGTCCATGCGCACCTCTGTGAGTATGAGGACGCCTCAAGAAAGCTAAGATCCCTCTGGGGGGAGTTGAGGGTAGCTAAGGAGAGGTCCAACAGGGCCTCCGGCAATAAGAAGGCCGAGCTATCCGCCGCGGTCAGAAAAATCCAGAGAGCCATAGAAGACCTGGCAACCCGGAGGTGCGAGATCCTGGCCGGCAGCGGGCCCTTCCGTGAAAAGCTGGAAAATGACGACCGGTTCAGAGCCATGGCCGGAGGGGCTCCTGAGGGGCCACGGAGCCTCAGCCAGGCGGTGGAGGAGGAGGAAGAGGAATGCGAGGAGGAGGTCGTGCCCTACTCACCGCCTGGTGGCCTGGTAAGAGATCTCCAGGCGTCGCACAGCGGGATAGCCCCCGAGCAAGTGGCTCTCCCGCCAGATTCTGGCTCTTCAGAGGGCAGCGAGTGCGAGGGGGAGGATGAGGATGGTGATAGTAGCAGCAGTGAGGGGGGCTGCCTCGTCATGCAGCAGATCCGGCAGATCGAGTCCCCGGTCCGGTTTAACCAGCTGCGGTTCGGGGATGAGATCTGCGATGACGAGGCAACCAGGAGGGGGATGAAGAGAAAAGCCAAGAAGAAGGTAAAAAAAACAGCTGTTGTCCAGAAGTTTGTGTATGTCCCCCTCTCTGGGGCCCCCGGTCCCGCTGTGCGGCACCCGCTACCCACCCCGGCTCGGGCTCTGTTGTGGGTCCGCAGCAAGGGAGCGGGGAGATTGCAGGCCATGACACGCAGGGCGCCGCCTCTGTTTGTGGTAATGGAGGGGGTAGTGACGTGTCTGATATGGAGCATGGTGTGGAGGGCGGCCCAGTGGTGGGCAAGAGAGTGGCAGCCGGGACCGCATCTCCGGCGGTGAGCGCTGTGGTGTCTGGGTCCCCCACTTACGGATCCGTTACTGGATCGCTTCTGGGGACCCAGGCACCCAGTAAAGTGAAGGGGGCGGGGCCTGTGGCTTCGGCAGAGCCGGCTCATAAAAAGCAGGTGGTGCGGTCAGCTCCCCTGGCGGGGTCTGCGGTAAAGTCTGGGCTGGGGGCCCCGCCACCGGTTAATGCTAAGGGGGAGTGGCCTAGCCTGGGGCCGGCCGCCGGAGTCGCTGTGCCCAAGCTGTTTGTGGCCCAGGGTGTGGTGGTTGGGGGCGCTGTGCCCCGGGGGACTGGTACCGCCGGGGGGGCCCCTGGGGGTGGTCCCGGCTCCGGGTCGGCTCCGGGGGTCCCGCTGCGGCCGGTCTCGGGGGGTGTGGCCTCCTCGGCACCCACCGCCCATGTGGGTGCAGCTTCTGACCTCTGTGCTGTGAAGCTGGAGGCTGGGGGCGTGGCTTCCCAGCAAAAGGAAAAAAAAATGGTAAAGATCAGCAGTGAAGCAGAAACTGCAGCAGACAGCAGCAAGGGCGCATGCCTGGCCGGGTCCCCTGAGTCTGGGGGCTTACCTGTGGTGGGGGCGCCGGCGAGGAGCCAGGATGGAGCTGGAGGCAGGACTGCTCCTGGCTTGGTCTCTGCCAGTGGGAGAGAAGGCAGCTCTGTGCAGCCTGTGGAGGCAGTGCTGCTGAAGCCCAATGGCAGCACAGGTCTTAAAGGGCCAGCAGCACGGTGTGGACAGAACCCCCCGGCAGGGAAGATGCCACCAGTAGGTGGCGGTAGCAGTGTGGAAACGGTAAAATCTGTAAGTTCCCAAAAAGTGAGGCAAAATATTGACCCCAGTGTGCATGTGAGTGAGAGTGGGGTGACTGATGGCGTGGATGAGGAGGGTGTGGGTATGGAAGTGTCTGCGGTTGAGGATGCGGGTGGCAGTGTGTCTAAAGTGGCAAGTGTGAATGGGGTGTCTGAGGGTACTGGAAGGAGGGGGGAGGGGGCCAGTCCATCTGCCCCCCAGCCGCCGGTCCTCTGAGTTATTCGGGGGTGGTGGCTGGAGCCTCAGGGTCTGGTCAAGGGGTTTCCTCGCCTCTGGACCTCAGGGATGGCGTCTTGCGGTGCCGTTTCCTGGAGGCCCTCAAAAAGGGAGAACGGACGATCAATGTAGAGGGCAGAGAGGTGGACTTGGCCTTTTGGCTGGATAGATACGGCCTGGCTGCCTTCCAAGATAAAAGGGAGGGGGAAACGGTTTGGTCCCTCCCGACAGCCGGGCAGGGGGTGGCCAGGCGGAATGTGGTCCGTCTTCGGTGGAGGGGCAGTGAAGCATGCCCGCCAAGAGCGAGGGTTGTGGAGCTCCTTCTGAAGATGGACTTCAGGGCGACGGACATCTTTGCCCTGATTCATCCGTTTGGCACCTCATTCTTCGATGTCAGTTTTGTTCGGCCAGAGGGCCTAGAGCTTTTCTGGTCGAATTTCGAACTGGCAAAGGGGGAGCCCGGCTGGCGAGACTTTGCCATACAGGCGGTGTCTCGCCAAAATAGTGTAAAGAGGGTGACCGTTCTGACAAGTAACGAGTCACTCTCTGGGGTCGACATCATGACGTGGCTTTCCCGTTATGGGGAAGTCACGGACGTCCCTAAGAAAAATAGGGACGAGTTTGGCATTTGGTCAGGGGCTGGACCTTCATGGTAAAGTTGAAGGTTTCAGGAGGTACGGTCACCCACATCCCCTCCTCAGCATTTCTGGGGAGGGACAGAATCCAGATCTTCTACCAGGGGCAACCGAAGGTCTGCCACAGGTGCGGTGATCCCCGCCACTTCAGCGCAGGCTGCAAGGTGCAGAAGTGTGCCTTGTGTGGCGGGGTAGGTCATCTTGCCGCGGCCTGTGGTGACATTAGGTGTCACCTGTGTGGTGACCTAGGTCACCCGTATAGCCGCTGCCCCCGCTCCTTTTCTGGCACCATCTCTGGCCCAGCGGGGGGGAGCCATGGGGGGGTCCCCGGTGGTGCAACCTCTGCTGGGGCTGGAGGCGTGAGGGGAGCTGAGGGGTCAGTGAGGAAAGGCGAGGCTGGTACATCTGCTCACCAGTGGCAACAGGTGAGGCACCGTAAGGGCAGGGGGCAGGATAAGCCTCAGGCAACAGGGGTGATGACTGCCCCCACCCTGGAGGCGGCAGCCGAAGCCTCTGAGGCCCTGGGGGAGAAGGCGGTGAGCGAGGAGATCCGGAGGATGGAGAGGGAGGGTTTGGCTGCTTCTGATAACTCTTCCCAGTATGAAAGTGTGGATGAAGAGGTGGTGGAGCAGCCTAAAAAAACGGGTGACAATCGTACCGGTAAGAGGCGGAAGAAGAAGAACAAGGCTAAAAAATCTAATGCCCCCCCCTGACCGCTAGGGTGCCCACGGAAGGGCTCACCGGCTCCCCTCTGATCCCCCTCTCCAATCGGTTCCAAGCCCTCGATGACTCTGCTGTGTCGGAGGTCGGGGGTGAGGGGCCGGATGCAACATCTGGGGTGCCTTCAGGGAGTGGCGAGGTCCGTCCTCCGGGGGATTCACACTCCTCTGGCGGGGGGACTACCTCGGGGTCCAGGGGCGAGGAATCTAGTGCTGGGAAGGAGGTGTCCACTGCTGCAAAGGAGGATATGGACACCTCGGTGTCTTTAAAGAGGAGGGGTGAGTCGGGTTCCTCCTCAGAGGGGGAGAGGAAATCTGGGGGTACGGTTAAAAAACAGGCCGTCTAACTCAATCACCCATGATGGCGGAACCTACCCCGTTGACTCTGGCGTCGATTAATGTCGCCAGCATAAAGTCGGATACGGCTAGATTTACGGCCTTTGATTTTTTCACCCGGGTTGAGGCTGATGTTTTATTTTTGCAGGAGACCAGACTAACGGACCTGGGGTCCACCCACAAAGCAAAGAGGGAATGGAGGAGTGGGCCCTCATACTGGTCTCTTGCGGCCGAGCCGTATAGCGGGGTAGCGGTCCTTTTTAAGACCGCGGAGGTGGAATGCAGACGGGTGATCGAGGTAGAAATGGGGAGATGTTTGGTCCTTGACGTCTTCATGAGGGGACAGGAGCTTCGGCTCATCAATATCTATGGCCCGCAATCTAAGTGGGACCGTAAATGTCTCTTCCTGAGGATCAAGCCCTATCTTTTTACGAGCCGGCAGGTGGTCTTCGGTGGGGATTTTAATGCTATAACCAGACTCCGTGATAGGGGAGGCACCGGAGACCGGCTGACTTATGATAGCGTAGCCTTGAATAGCATAGTAAGCGAAGCTCGCCTGGTGGATGTCCACATCCGGCACACTCCAGGTCACGAGGGTTTCACCTTTTATAGGGGAAGCAGTAGGTCTAGGATAGATAGGTTTTTTTTAAAGGAGGAAGCCGTCTCTTCTGCAGTGTCCGCTGTTGAGGTGGAGTTCTCCGATCACTGTTTAATTTTCTTTACTTTGAATGTTACAGAGACTCCCCGGATGGGGAGAGGCCTATGGAAGCTGAATTCGTCCCTTCTGGAAGAAGCGGAAGTAAGACAGTCCTTTGAGGAATTTCTTCAGAGCCAGGTACCTCTCTTGGGTCTTTGTAGCAGTAAGTCTGAGTGGTGGGAGATCTTCAAAAGAAGGGTCGCAAGGTTCTTCCGTCAGCTCTCGAGCCTCAGGGGCCTGAACAGGTACCGCCTGTATCGGCAGCTGGGGAGGAAACTCGAGCAGCTCGTCTCGACTGGAGGGGACCGAGAGGAAATCTCCAGGGTGAAGACCTTGCTCAAGGGGTGCCAGTACGATAGGCACACATCCTTGGTTTTTGAGAGGGATTTCGGGAGGTACCGCTCGCCCGACCCTTACAGAAACTGCAGGTTGTCAGTGAATTGTAAGATGGTGACAGGACTGATCGACAGTACGGGGTCCCTGAACAGATCCAAATCAGGGATCCTAGAGGTGGTCAGATCCTTCTACTCGCATCTCTTGGGGAGGAGGGATCCTGATCGGGATGAGATGTCGGCTTTCCTGGCTGAAACCATCCCTGAGCCGGGGGATGACCCCTCTCTTCATGTTTTGGCAGAAGCAATCAGGGAAGAGGAAGTGAGACGGGCGATTGATGGGCTACGGCCCAAAAAGTCGCCCGGTCCGGATGGCTTAACATCCGAGTTCTACAAGACTTTTCAGGACTCTTTGGTCCCCCTCTTGACTGAGGTGTTTAATGAGTGCCTCTCCTCGGACACTCTGCCCAGTTCAATGAGGAAGTCAGCCCTGATTATCCTGTCAAAGGGTAAAGACTCGTCCCGTATTGAGAATTGGCGTCCCATAGCGCTTCTCAATACGGACCGAAAGGTTCTGGCAAAGGTGCTTTTTAATCGGTTGGTGAAGTTTGCACCCCGGCTCCTTTCAGGGGCCCAGCACTGCTCTGTTCCAGGCCGCAGTACATTTAGTGCTGTGCTCGGTGTCCGAGAGGCAGTGGAGCAGGGCAGGGCAGGTCACTGGAAGGGGTACTTGCTGTCCTTAGACCAGGCAAAGGCCTTTGACCGGGTTAACCATGAGTACCTCTGGTCCGTTCTTCTGAGGTACGGTCTGCCTGGGAGGTTTGTTGATTGGTTGAGAGTTTTATACAATGGGGCAGAGACTTTTCCGCTAGTGAACGGTTGGGTCGGACACCCTTTTGAGGTGAGGTCTGGTGTCCGCCAGGGCTGTCCTCTGAGCCCACTGTTATACGTGTTCGCGATCGACCCCCTTTTAAGGAAGGTGGAGCGCGGACCGTTGGTGGGAGTCGGGATGGACCGGGCGGTGCCGGAGGCCGCCTTGAGGGTAGTGGCGTACGCTGACGACGTTTCCCTTTTTGTATCCTCGAGAGAGGAGGCGGATTGGGTGATGTCTGAGGTTGAACGCTACTCGGTGTGCATCCGGGTCCATGATCAACCGGGACAAGTGTGAGAGTCTCTGGCTGGGAGGGGGAGATCCAAGTTTTGATCTCCCGGACACCCTTCCAGGGCCTCAGGCCACAGCAAAAATATTAGGCATCAGTTTCGGCCCGGGGGACTATCCCCAGCAAAACTGGGAGGGCAGACTTAAGATTGCCGCCCAGAAGGTGGATCAGTGGAAGGGTTGGTCCTTGACCCTAAGGGAAAGGGTTAGTCTTGCCAAGGGCTATTTGCTTCCTTTGCTAATATATCTGGGCACCGTCTGCATCTTGCCAGAGCCTCTTTGGACACGGGTCTACAGCCTGTTTTTCCAATTATTATGGGGAAATAGGCTGAACCTAATCAAGAGAGAGGTCACGTACCGCACGAGGAGACTAGGAGGGTTGGGTATGGTCAACCCAGTGGTGTTTCTAGTAAACACCTTTCTTAAGGCAAACATCGCCAACCTCTGGTCAGAGAGGGCTCCTCCGTGGGTATTCTCCTGTAGGGGGTGGTTTCGGCCTTTCTTCCAGGAATGGGAGACAGGTGGGCAGGTGAAGGACCTTCGTACACCTCATGGGCATCTTCCGGCTTACGTTACCCCGGTTCTGAAGGTGATCCGTCGGTGGCGTCTGGGAGTGTGGGAGATCAGGATCATGTCGAGAAGGTTTCTTGACAATAGGGTCCTGTTGACCCACTTTCAGAAGCCCCTGGCGCTCAGGGATTGCCCAAGCCGGGATCTGGAGGTGGGGCTCGGGTTATTGAACTCTAAGCGGATCCCCTTGAAGTTTTGGGACTTGGCTTGGCGCTGCTTCCATGGGAAGCTGTATGTGAGGGACAACCTGAAGTACAGGAGCTCTGATGACCGGGATTGTCCCCGCGAGGAGTGTGGTGGCATGCTTGAAAGCATGGAGCACTTCCTGCTTCGGTGTCCCTTTAATACAGAGGTCTACAGCAGGGTGGGTGCTTCCATTGGCTGGCCCAGGCTGGCAAGCCTCTCCTATGCGGAGTGGGCCTATGGGGCATTCAGGTCCCTTGGTGGCCGAGATCGGGGCACTGTTTTCTTAGTTAGTTTAGTAACTAGGTTCTGCACGTGGAATGCACGGTGTCTAGTGTCTACTCAGCGGAAAGTCCTCCCCAGGGAAGAGGTGATTAGGAACATCCTGGGTGACCTGGCAAAAGTGCGCTCCCTGGAGTTTGAGAGGCTGGGTGCAGGGAGGGCCTCTCTCCTATGGAGGGGTTTCTCCTTTAATGTGCCCTAGGGTGAGTTAGGTTCTGTGTGCCTGTGATAGGGCTGTTAGTATTTTTTATCCTTTTATCTTTATTTTGTAGGGTCAGATAGATGTGTAGGGACAGGGAGGGACAGATAGGGACAGTCTTTAGGGACAGGTAGTTAGTATTAGGTTGGTAGTGAGGGTCAGTGAGGGACAGGTAGGGGCAGGTAGGGAGAGGTTGGTAGGGCTATAGGGACAGGATTTTCTCTTTTGTGTTGTTAGGGAGGGTCAGGGTGATGTGCGGTAGATTAGGGTGAGAGCCTCTATGGTCTCCAGTTCCTGGTGGTGGGCTGTAACCCTCACGTATAGATTTTTGTTTTGGAATTGGTAACCTGGGTATAGGGCTTGCAAGCATTGAACTTGGGCCTGTTCTTTGGTCATGGTTAAGGTGTGTAGTGGTTATTATTGATATGTGTTATTATTGATATATGTTATTATAAGGTTGTGTATATATACTGTATATATATGTTGTATGTGTACTATAATTCTTGTAGGGGGATTTAGTTTAGGTGGGGTGGGAGGTTTCTTGGGGGGAGGGGGGATGGGTTTTGGAGAATGGACGTCCGGCGGGATGCCAAGAAGATTTGCTGTGTAAGAAAGGCCACAAACTTTCGTGGGACCTGGTGTGATAGGCCACAAACTTTCGTGGGACCTTTGGGGGAATGGTGGTGGTTTAGTTTAGGAAAAATAATAAAAAAATAAATAAATAAATAAAAAAAAAAAAAAAATTTAAAAATTTAAAAAAAAAAAAAAAAATGTATATACGAGGTATAGTATGTGTGTATATATATGTATATGAAGATTGTATCATTAATTTTGGCCAGGTGGCCTATTTACTTTCTTTAGGGCAGTTGGCTGAATTTTGTTTTTTTTTCTAGAGGTGAATGCATGGGTATGAGTGTATGAGGGAAAAAAAAAAGGAAAAAAAAAAGGATATAGCTTCCCTTGCCGGGGGTGTTAATGAAATGGAGAAACATTTTGTTTCTATATATCTGTTGGACATTGGACTTTTGGGATTTATGGATAATGTTTTTGTTATTGAGTTTGTCTGTAAGTTTAGTTTTGTATTTTTTTTTTTTATTTTTTTTTTTATAATAAAAGAGATACAGGATGTAACTCAGGATCAGTAATGTAATGTATGTACACAGTGACTGCACCAGCAGAATAGTGAGTGCAGCTCTGGAGTATAATACAGGATGTAACTCAGGATCAGTAATGTAATGTATGTACACAGTGACTGCACCAGCAGAATAGTGAGTGCAGCTCTGGAGTATAATACAGGATGTAACTCAGGATCAGTAATGTAATGTATGTACACAGTGACTGCACCAGCAGAATAGTGAGTGCAGCTCTGGAGTATAATACAGGATGTAACTCAGGATCAGTAATGTAATGTATGTACACAGTGACTGCACCAGCAGAATAGTGAGTGTAGCTCTGGAGTATAATACAGGATGTAACTCAGGATCAGTAATGTAATGTATGTACAGTGACTGCACCAGCAGAATAGTGAGTGCAGCTCTGGGGTATAATACAGGATGTAACTCAGGATCAGTAATGTAATGTATGTACACAGTGACTGCACCAGCAGAATAGTGAGTGCTGCTCTGGAGTATAATACAGGATGTAACTCAGGATCAGTAATGTAATGTATGTACAGTGACTGCACCAGCAGAATAGTGAGTGCAGCTCTGGGTATAATACAGGATGTAACTCAGGATCAGTAATGTAATGTATGCACACAGTGACTGCACCAGCAGAATAGTGAGTGCAGCTCTGGAGTATAATACAGGATGTAACTCAGGATCAGTAATGTAATGTATGTACACAGTGACTGCACCAGCAGAATAGTGAGTGCAGCTCTGGAGTATAATACAGGAGGTAACTCAGGATCAGTAATGTAATGTATGTACACAGTGACTGCACCAGCAGAATAGTGAGTGCAGCTCTGGGTATAATACAGGATGTAACTCAGGATCAGTAATGTAATGTATGCACACAGTGACTGCACCAGCAGAATAGTGAGTGCAGCTCTGGAGTATAATACAGGATGTAACTCAGGATCAGTAATGTAATGTATGTACACAGTGACTGCACCAGCAGAATAGTGAGTGCTGCTCTGGAGTATAATACAGGATGTAACTCAGGATCAGTAATGTAATGTATGTACACAGTGACTGCACCAGCAGAATAGTGAGTGCAGCTCTGCGGTATAATACAGGAGGTAACTCAGGATCAGTAATGTAATGTATGTACACAGTGACTGCACCAGCAGAATAGTGAGTGCAGCTCTGGAGTATAATACAGGAGGTAACTCAGGATCAGTAATGTATGTACACAGTGACTGCACCAGCAGAATAGTGAGTGCAGCTCTGGAGTATAATACAGGATGTAACTCAGGATCAGTAATGTAATGTATGTACACAGTGACTGCACCAGCAGAATAGTGAGTGCTGCTCTGGAGGATAATACAGGATGTAACTCAGGATCAGTAATGTAATGTATGTACAGTGACTGCACCAGCAGAATAGTGAGTGCAGCTCTGAAGTATAAAATACAGAATGTTACAGAATAACTGTACTATTTATGGACATACCATTTTAGGGTGGTCACAAATAAAAAGTAAAGTATTTGTAACAAAGTGCAACTAGGAATATAGTCACTGACTGGTCAGAATGCCTAAGTGTCTGTATAATCAAAACTGGCAGCACATGCAGTATAATGACAGTAATTATAACTTCAATTAAATTCCCACTAGGTCAGTGGGCTTGTAAAGATAAGAATTTAATAAATCTGAGGCAAATCAAGTTGATAAATCAAGCTGCCTCCATCCACTAGATTTACTCTTTAATCTACAAACACTGAGCAGTGAACAGACTTTGCTGATAATCAGGAACACGTAGAGGAGTTGTAGGAAAACTTCCATTATTAATCTTATCAGATTGGCTTTTCATTTTCTATCAGCTCTTTATTAATGAGAAAATAAAATCAGTCAGATCTTGTCTTTTTTGAGGGATACTAATTAGATTAAAATTAGAGAATTTCATCCATAAATTTATTATTACCCCCTTACCGGGATTAATCTGGTTAGAACAATAAAGATTCTGGATTATTGGTTCCAGGGTAGTCTGAATCAATAGATCATGGGATAAAATACATGAAATGTATTTATTACCCTCATAATTGATTTTTCCCACAATGCCAAAAACATAAACTAGCTGTGAGCTAGTGTTACATTTTTCTATAATTTACTTCAATTTTGGTTGCCCAACCACCATCTTAGTCCCTTTCACTACCACTTTAAATTAAGAGAAAAAGCAAATGTGGTTCAAAATGTCCAAAAAGTTGTAAAAAATTTTTATGCGATATGCTATGTGCAAAAATCTGAAACTTTTTGAGGAAGTCCGTGGTATTGCACAGGACTTCCCTGTTACCACTGTTCATTCCTGTTAAGAGGTATAGCGCTATACTCCTATTTTTCACAGGAGCTGTCTTAATCTATGATACTGATAATGCATATGGCTGAGGATTATCTTCCACCATATGCTCCAACAGAGCATCATTTGCAGTTTCACATCTGTGCTCTCTCAGTGACAAACACAGATCAGTTCTGCACTACGATATGTTCCATTGTGGAGGAGTACAGGTGAGTTGAGCTCTGCTAGAAACCAGCTGACAATGATGTTAAACCATTATGCAATTATACTGGTATACAACCTTAGGCTGGAGTCACACACACCGTCTAAGAAATCGGACCGTTTTTGACAGCCGATAATCGCACAATTGTTTCCTGAACATTGCTCCGTCTGTCATCCGATTTGAATGCGAGGATGCGATTTTGTTGCATCTGAGCGTACGTTTGACATCCGTTTGACATCCGTCTGGCGAGATTTTGTCGGTGGCTAGCAAAACCGACATATAATAGATCCAAATGATAGTTTTTAAATCACAAAAGAAAGAATAGATATATACCCATAGAATACATATATATATATATTGTCACTGAGACATATATGTATATATATAGGTCATACACTTCTACATAGTATAATAGCCGCTAATTCAATTGCCAGCTTCTGTGAAATTACAGACCCGACATGAAATAACACATGGTTTACATACAGTTAACCATGTCATTGCATGTAGTTTGATATATGGTTTTCACTAACAATTACATGAGTGTATGTGTGCAAAATTTCATACATGTAGGGGTTAATTAAATGTGTAAATTCGTTGAAAAAAAATGCGTGGGCTCCCGCGGTATTTTCTCCACCAGACAGGGAAAGCCAGCGACTGAAGACAGATATTAGTAGCCCTGAGAGGGACCATTTTTTTGTGCCCCCCCTGGCTACTAACATCTGCCCCCAGCCACCCAAGAAAAGGCACATCTATAATTAGATGAGCCTTTTCTGGCACTTAGCCCATCTATTCCCATTGCCCTGTAGCGGTGGCTAATGGGTTAATAATGGGTTAAGGCCACCTTGCTAGTGAAAGGTGACTTTAAGCCAGGTTAATAATTGAGAGTTGTCAGGTCCCACGCTGCAATCCTCCACAAAGGGTTAACAGTTTTACAGCGAGGACCGGAGCTAATGCTGCAGCCTCGCTGTAAGCCTCCGAATGAATGAGCTCATCTCCCCGGCTGACAGGAGATGAGCTGATTAGTGTGGGAAGCTTAATTGATTGTTTCCCACGGTAATCAGTTCACTTCAGGTCAGCCGGGGACTCCCTGTGATGTCACTGATGCTGTGTGGAGTCCCCGGCTAACCTGAAGTGAACTGATTACCGTGGGAAACAATAAATTAAGCTTCCCAGCTAATCACTTCCTCTCCTGTCAGTGCCCCCAGTCGCTGGCTTTCCCTGTCTGGTGGAGAAAATACCGCGGGAGCCCACGCATTTTTTTACAACGAATTTACACATTTAATTAACTTCTACATGTGTGAAATTTTGCACACATACACTCATGTGATTGTTAGTGAAAACCATATATCAAACTACATGACATGACATTGTTAACTGTATGTAAACCATGTGTCATTTCATGTCGGGTCTGTAATTTCACAAAAGCCGGCAAATGAATTAGCGGCTATTATACTATGTAGAAGTGTATGAACTATAAATATATATATATATGTGTGCCACAATGACATGTATATATATATATATATATATATATATATATATATATATATAATCTGTATTCTATGTGTGTATATGTATTCTTTCTATTCTTTATTAAAGCTGTCAGTGTGATTTTACAGTACAGCCGGGGATGAATTGCGACTTTTCTAAAGGACACCGGTGCGATTTTCTCGCAGGTCACACGTGCGGTCCGTTTGTAATCCGATTTTTCATCGCACCCATAGACTTTCATTGGTGATTCTCGAATGATTATCGGTGACAATCGCAGCATGCTGCGATTGTCTTGGTCCGAGGAAAACGGCCGAGAAAAAATCGGATGCAGGGAGCTGCTCCATAGATTAACATTGGTCCGAGTGCAATGCAATATTTAATCGCATTGCACTCGTCCGTTTTTGTCGCCAGTGTGACCCCGGCCTTAATTTCAAAACAGTTGGGTGCCTGTGTAAAATGTAAAAAATAAAAAATAATGCAATGATCTGGAAATCTCATATCACATTATTTTATTCAAAACAGAACATAGAACTTACGTAGATCGGAAGCTGAATTATGGACATTTTTTCATTTAATTTGAAAAAAAGTAACTCTTTTAAAAACTGATTATAGTAACACATCTCAAAAAAGATGTGCCCGGTCCATATCACCCAATGTGGAGATTCCACTCTTCTTTTTACAAAAGTCTGTAAACTTCTGGGGAGCGAGGAGACAATTGCTGGATTTTTGTGAGAAGAAGGTTGTTGTTCCATTGTTGTCTGATGTCGGATTCTTGCTGCTCCACAGATGTTTTGTTTCATAATGCGCCAAATTTATTGGTGAAAGATCTAGACCACAGGTGGCCTGTTCAGGCTAAGTTCCTGCAATGAGTTGTTGTTGCTACGCAATTTCTCTGCGTGAAAAACGCAACATCTTACAGTTCCAGAAAAGTGGATTTGAATTGTAGAAATCTCATGCCCACTATGCTTTATTTTGAAGAGGTTATCCGGTACTTTATAAAACAAAGTCATGTAGTTTCTAACAGGCAACTACCTGTCTGTTGTTTCTGGCGCCGGTAATTGACCGCTCCTGCCAGAGATTCAACTACTCCCTGTCAACAGAGCAGAAGCTTCTCTTCCTGTTGACAAGGCGGCTCTACTGGTGTTATGCTGATTGATGGCTGGCTTCCACTGCCTAACTGGGGGAAGCTGGCTGTCATTCAGCATGACACCAGTAGTCATGCCCTGTCAACATGAAAACAAGCTGCTGCTCTGTTGACAGGGAGTAGCTGAATCTCTGGCAGGAGCGGTCAATGATCAGCGCCGGGTACAACCGGCAGGCAGTTGGCTGTGTTACCAACTACATGCCTTTTTTTATAGCCCCGGATATCCCCTTTAATTCAGAGTGAACTAAGCTGCAGTGCGTGTTTCAAATTGGCAACATGTCAATTTCGCTAGCAAGTATGCAGTTTTATGTGCAGATTTTTCCAATGGACATCCATTAGATGCATAAAATCTGCAGTTAAAAAAACGCATATGCATTTTTGGTGCGTTTCCGCAGTGGAACAGCTTCAACAATGCATGCAATCTATAGCTAAGCATGTCAAGTTTTTTCAAAGTCAAATTACAGAAAGTATCAAAAACAAAGCAGCTTTGTTCAAAACATGAAGCACCAAAAAGAAAAAAAAAACTGCAACATCAAAACATGATAAAAACACATAAAAAAATGCACACAAAAGCGCAATTAAAATAAGTGTGCAGCCTAGTATTCTTGATAGGTGCATCAAAAACTAAAAGCTCTTGGTCAGAATGTAGGCTCAAAAAAATGCTTCAGGGAAGACAAGTCTCCAAAAAAAGGGTTACCGTCTTGAAAAACTTGTTGGCTTTTTCAGCCTCCAAAAAAGCCTAATATCCTCACTTTTTTTCTGCAGCGAGGTTTTAAAACCTAGTCAAGGAAAAAAACTCTCAAAGCGCTTGAAATATTAACAGAAAAGTACATTTTCTATTGATTTGAATAGGAAAATCCAAGACAGAAATCTCTGAATAAACATAATGATTACTTTATCAACTGATGTAAAAAAAATCAACCCATACAAGAAACTGCAGAAAAAAACAACCTAAAAACTATTTTTATTTTAAGGGTTTTTTTTTTTTTAACATAGATTTTGTTGAGAGAAATATCAACAAGAAAAAACTCCATCTATACATACCTTTAAATTTTGTGCAAAGCACAATCATGATAAAGTATTTATGGGTACAGTTGGACAGGTAAAAGTACGCTTTTTTATGCGTTTTTTTTAATGCTGATTTTCAGCTGCATTTTATAGTACCAGCAAAGCCTATGAGATTTATGAAATCTCATGCACACACATTTTTTGTCATTAGCATTTTGTGCTTTGCATGGATTTTTGGACTTAGAGCATGTCATTTCTTTCAGCATTTTTTCAGCGTTTTTCACCCATTGGAAGCAACGGGTGATGAAAAAAAGCTAACAAAACGCTGAAAAAACACAGGTATCAGGTTTTGCAGCATTTTTAATGAAAAAAGCAAGAACAGCAGTATATGAAACCCATTTTTTTTTGTGATTTTTCAGGTTTACCATCTTGTCTTGGTCATCTGAGATGGCAGTTTGGATTAGTACAGTTTAATTAAATTAGTGATATGTGAACATTGGCCAACAAATGTGTGAGATTAAACAATGTCTGTGGCTCACCAAGGTGTGAGATTGAACAATGCCTAATCAACTCAATGGCTGACCAAAGTGTGAAAGTTCAACAGTGTCCTACAAGCTCAATGCACTAAAGGTACTGCCACACTAAACAATCCGCTAGCGATCTCGTTAGCGTTGCATACTAATGAGATCGCTAGCGGATCGTTCTATATCGCTAAATGCGGCCACATTTAGCGATATAGTTAACGACGCTATCGCCGTTAGCGATCTTCTTAACGACTTTAGCGGTACAAAGTACCGCTAATCGCTAAGAAAAGGTGCCACACAGCGATTAGTACTTACCCAGCGGGAGCGCCAGCGATGAAATAGGGTCCGGAGCGATTCCAGCGACGAGCGAGATCACAGCAGGAAGCTCGTCGCTGGAAGCTGCCGCACTGAACAATATCGCTAACGGGATCGCTAAATAGTGACGTTTTTTATAGCGATCCGTTAGCGATATTGTTTAGTGTGGCATACCCTTAACAGTGTCTTAAGGATATGCCACATTAAGCGAGATCGCAAACGAGATCGCTAACGAGATCGCAATTGCGTCACCATTTATGACGCAGTAGCGATCTCGTTAGCGACTTAAGGTACTGCCACACTAAACAATCCCGCTAGCGATCACGATAACGACGCATACTAATGCGATCGCTAGCGGGATTGTTTCTATATCGCTAAATGCGGCCACATTTAGCGATATAGTTAACGACGCTATCGCCGTTAGCGATCTTCTTAACGACTTTAGCGGTACAAAAGTACCGCTAAATCGCTAAGAAAAGGTGCCACACAGCGATTAGATACTCACCCAGCGGGAGCGCCAGCGATGAAATAGGGTCCGGAACGATTCCAGCGACGAGCGAGATCACAGCAGGAAGCTCGTCGCTGGAAGCTGCTGCACTGAACAATATCGCTAACGGGATCGCTAAATAGTGACGTTTTTTAGCGATCTCGTTAGCGATATTGTTTAGTGTGGCATACCCTTTAGCTGTGTGTGACATGTAGCAGGGATGTGGCCCCTGCTGAGATGTCGCTGATCGCTTATGAACGTTCTGAGCCGTTTTTTGGTCGTCGGTGTCCCGCTGGTGAGCCTGAATCGCTGAGTGTGACACCCTTTATGAACGACTTCACCAGCGTCGCAGGCGGGACTAGGTTTTCCCAACGACCGCAGAGGTCGTTATACAGATCGCTGATGAGTTGTGTTTGGAATCACAGATCACTGATGAGTTGCGTTTGGAATCACACAGCAGTCGCTAATGAGATCGCTACGGCGTCATAAATAGTGACGCAGTAGCGATCTCGTTAGCGATCTCGCTTAGTGTGGAATACCCTTTAGGTAAATTATTCCAGACCAATTCCCCTCCCTCAGCTATGAACATATGTCCTGTATTGGTGACCTGTGTTCATGCTTCTGTGGTGGAAGCAAAGCTGGACTTTAGGATCCTGAAAAATGCAACAAAAACTTTAGCAAAAAAACACCAAAAATGCACCAAAACATGTTTTTGATGCTGCTTATTTTCTGCCAAGAGTGCGGAAAAAAACGCAGCAAAAATGTCTAATGTGAACTCGTTGCAAATAAATTTCAATACTGCAAAACTTGTAATTGCTGGGAATATACACATGGGGGAAAGGAGAGAGAGGACCCCACTGACCATAAGAGCTTACACTCTACAGGAGAGAGAGAGGACCCCACTGACCATAAGAGCTTACACTCTACAGGAGAGAGAGAGGACCCCACTGACCATAAGAGCTTACACTCTACAGGAGAGAGAGAGGACCCCACTGACCATAAGAGCTTACACTCTACAGGAGAGAGAGATGACCCCACCGACCATAAGAGCTTACACTCTACAGGAGAGAGAGAGGACCCCACTGACCATAAGAGCTTACACTCTACAGAAGAGAGGACCCCACTGACCATAAGAGCTTACACTCTACAGGAGAAAGAGAGGACCCCACTGACCATAAGAGCTTACATTCTACAGGAGAGAGGACCCCACTGACCATAAGAGCTTACACTCTACAGGAGAGAGAGAGGACCCCACTGACCATAAGAGCTTACACTCTACAGGAGAGAGGACCCCACTGACCATAAGTGCTTACACTCTACAGGAGAGAGAGAGGACCACACTGACCATAAGAGCTTACACTCTACAGGAGAGAGAGAGGACCCACTGACCATAAGAGCTTACACTCTACAGGAGAGAGAGGACCCACTGACCATAAGAGCTTACACTCTACAGGAGAGAGAGACCAACGACCATAAACTTACACTCTACAGAAGAGAGACAATGACATAAGAGTTACATCTACAGAGAGAGGACCCACACTGACCATAAGAGCTTACACTCTACAGGAGAGAGAAGGACCCACTGACCATAAGAGCTTACACTCTACGGGAGAGAGAGAGGACCCACTGACCATAAGAGCTTACACTCTACAGGAGAGAGAGGACCCACTGACCATAAGAGCTTACACTCTACAGAAGAGAGAGAGGACCCACTGACCATAAGAGCTTACATCTACAGGAGAGAGAGAGGACCCACTGACCATAAGAGCTTACACTCTACAGGAGAGAGAAGAGGACCCACTGACCATAAGAGCTTACACTCTACAGGAGAGAGAGACCCCACTGACCATAAAGAGCTTACACTCTACAGGAGAGAGAGGACCCACTGACCATAAGAGCTTACACTCTACAGAGAAGAGAGGGACCCCACTGACCATAAGAGCTTACAGGAGAGAGAGACCCACTGACCATAAGAGCTTACACTCTACAGGAGAGAGAGAAGACCCCATTGACCATAAGAGCTTACACTCTACAGAAGAGAAAGAGAGGACCACACTGACCATAAGAGCTTACACTCTACAGAGAGAAAGAGAGGACCACACTGACCATAAGAGCTTACACTCTACAGGAGAGAGAGGACCACACTGACCATAAGAGCTTACACTTACAGAAGAGAAAGAGAGGACCACACTGACCATAAGAGCTTACACTCTACAGTAGAGAGAGGACCCCACTGACCATAAGAGCTTACACTCTACAGGAGAGAGAGAAGACCTCACTGACCATAAGAGCTTACACTCTACAGAAGAGAAAGAGAGGACCACACTGACCATAAGAGCTTACACTCTACAGAAGAGAAAGAGAGGACCACACTGACCATAAGAGCTTACACTCTACAGAAGAGAAAGAGAGGACCACACTGACCATAAGAGCTTACACTCTACAGGAGAGAGAGGACCCCACTGACCATAAGAGCTTACACTCTACAGAAGAGAAAGAGAGGACCTCACTGATCATAAGAGCTTACCTCTACAGGAGAGAGAGAGGACCCCACTGACCATAAGAGCTTACACTCTACAGGAGAGAGAGAGGACCCCACTGACCATAAGAGCTTACACTCTACAGGAGAGAGAGAAGACCTCACTGACCATAAGAGCTTACACTCTACAGGAGAGAGAGAGGACCCCGCTGACCATAAGAGCTTACACTACAGGAGAGAGAGGACTCCACTGACCATAAGAGCTTACACTCTACAGGAGAGAGAGAGGACCCCACTGACCATAAGAACTTACACTCTACAGGAGAGAGAGAGGACCCCACTGACCATAAGAGCTTAGACTCTACAGGAGAGAGAGAACCCCACTGACCATAAGAGCTTACACTCTACAGGAGAGAGAGAGGACCCCACTGACCATAAGAGCTTACACTCTACAGGAGAGAGAGAGGACCCCACTGACCATAAGAGCTTACACTCTACAGGAGAGAGAGAGGACCCCACTGACCATAAGAACTTACACTCTACAGGAGAGAGAGAGGACCTCACTGATCATAAGAGCTTACACTCTACAGGAGAGAGAGAGAACCCCACGGACCATAAGAGCTTACACTCTACATGAGAGAGAGAGGACCCCACTGACCATAAGAGCTTACACTCTACAGGAGAGAGAGAGGACCCCACTGACCATAAGAGCTTACACTCTACAGGAGAGAGAGAGGACCCCACTGACCATAAGAGCTTACACTACAGGAGAGAGAGAACCCCACTGACCATAAGAGCTTACACTCTACAGGAGAGAGAGAGGACCCCACTGACCATAAGAGCTTACACTACAGGAGAGAGAGAACCCCACTGACCATAAGAGCTTACACTCTACAGGAGAGAGAGAGGACCCCACTGACCATAAGAGCTTACACTACAGGAGAGAGAGGACCCCACTGACCATAAGAGCTTACACTCTACAGGAGAGAGAGAGGACCCCACTGACCATAAGAACTTACACTCTACAGGAGAGAGAGGACCCCACTGACCATAAGTTCTTACACTCTACAGGAGAGGACCTCACTGACCATAAGAGCTTACACTCTACAGGAGAGAGAGAGGACCCCGCTGACCATAAGAGCTTACACTCTACAGGAGAGAGAGGACCCCACTGACCATAAGAGCTTACACTCTACAGGAGAGAGAGAGGACCTCACTGACCATAAGAGCTTACACTCTACAGGAGAGAGAGAGGGCCCCACTGACCATAAGAGCTTACACTCTACAGGAGATAGAGAGGACCCACTGACCATAAGAGCTTACACTCTACAGGAGAGAGGACCCCACTGACCATAAGAGCTTACACTCTACAGGAGAGAGAGAGGACCTCACTGACCATAAGAGCTTACACTCTACAGGAAAGGGAGTTACCCAGTTGCTCTGGAGATGTAAAACGACTCTGCGGTAATAACTGTGCTCCGCTGGTCACTGTTGATCTATGATGGCCCTGGTACTGAGTATCACTGTACAAGATATAGTAATCCACTAGTTTTGGCCGCAGGGCATTATGGGGAAATCAACAACTCGAATTACATTAGCACGCTCCTGGATGATAAGTGTAGGGAATGGTGGAGATTACGGGTTTTTTTGCTGCAATTTCAAAATATTTGAATTCATCTGAAACTGTGAATTTTAGGAAATTTTACTCAAACTCGATTCTCCTCGGATCGATCTGCTAAACTCTGGTTGTACTGGATGAAATATTACTCATCCGTTCCATCCCTCTTCGCTCCAGCAGCACTGCTCCGGTGATGAGGTTACAACCATCAGTCACTAGGATGCTGCAGTCAATCACAGAGCATAGATGCCGACACGTGCATTTACAGGACGTGACCGCTGAGGCCACTGATTGCTCGCAGCCATCATGTCATCGATGGAAGTGATATAATTGCTGCAAGAAGGCGGAGGAGGATGGAAGCGGCGCTGGGGTGGAGGAGGATTGAAGCAGCGTTGGGGTGGAGGAGGATTGAAGCGGCGCTGGGGTGGAGGAGGATTGAAGCGGCGCTGGGGTGGAGGAGGATTGAAGCGGCGCTGGGGAGGAGGAGGATTGAACAGGTGAATAACAGGTGACAGCATACTCACTCATCCAGGGGTGCAGCCTGGCTATATATTTCTGTATGCCATCACCTTATTTGCTCTTATAGTTCACCTGTGGTTGCATACAGAAGGGACGTTTTATATTCTGGACTGTAGCGCGGTATCTTTTTTACGTATTAACACATCTTCATGCTCACTGACAGGATAGGCACAGAATCTGTCTAGATACCAGCGGCTTCAGCCCATAGTTCCACCTGAGAGCGCCAGTGGCTTCTATTTATTCTCGTTTTAACCAATATCTGTAATATATGAGGAAGCGGGTCCTTAAATAGCTCAATAATCGAAACTACTACTGAAAAAATAATGTCTAAAAATGCCTAAAAGCTTCAATAAAGATTCAAATACATTATTACATTTGGATAATATTAAAAAAATATATTTGAAATAAAAAATGTTTGCAAATTCTTCCCCAATTCTCCAAAAAGATTCCGTTCCTTTGTTTCTCCCTGTGGATTCCGTCGCCTTGTTACCCAATTACGTGTATTGGAGTTTTCTATGTTACTCACTTTACTTGGTCCAGGTTCTCTGTGTATAAAAACGACGGTAACAATCTTTTTTGTTATTGAACTTTTTTTTTATTAAAAACATTAATGTACATTGGAAGATGAACATCTTCTAGGAGCCGGGGAAGTTATCTTACACCGTCAAGAGAAAATAGAAGGTAGTTACATTGACTGATATTCAAGACATGACTATTGAATATCAAGTAGACCGGCAAAAACGAGACAGGCAAAGGTGAGTTTCATTTTCCTGTAATGAAAACTTGGTCGTAAAATATAAATAAATATATAAATTAAAAAAATTGTAAAAAAAGTATAAACGTCTGATAACCCTGTTACATATTTACCCATATAAATTCCCTTTCTGCTTCCAGTATCTCAAGGACAACACTTCACTTTATATTTCTGAATGCCAAAATTTATAAGGAAAGATTAATTTTTAGTCCCTCTTGTTCTAAATGAAGAACATTGAGGTTACAGAAAATCAAGCCGCCTGCCCTAATAAGAGAAGCATTAGAAGAAAAAAAAACATATATATATTCTGAGGCCGGCGTTGTAAAGTACATGAAATTCTTCACATATATTAAAAACTCCCAGATGAATCAATTTAATAATGTTGGGATTTACACAGTTATTATAAACTCTTCATTATTTACCCGGTCTGAAAAAACGAGGCAGAAAAGAACATCTTAGTCTGGTGGTATTAAGGCTGCCATTCACTAACCCGTTCCTAGACCATCTGCTACACGATGATCAGTTCATACTGTAACATTTACCAGTTACCCAACTGCAGATTAGCGGATTTCTCTATATTTCCAAACATCTGGTTTAACAGAGTTTTGGAAAAAGGAAACATATGTAGCATTATTTATGATTTTATTCAATCATACATGGATACTTTATATTAAAGCACAAGTATATTCTTCTACATAGGAGCAGTATTATAATAGTTATATTCTTGTACATAGGAGCAGTATTATAGTAGTTATATTCATGTACATAGGGACAGTATTATAGTAGTTATATTCCTGTACATAGGGGGCAGTATTATAGTACTTATATTCTTGTACATAGGGGGCAGTATTATAGTAGTTATATTCTTGTACATAGGAGCAGTATTATAGTAGTTATATTCTTGTATATAAGGGGCAGTATTACAGTAGTTACATTCTTGTACATAGGAGCAGTATTATAGTAGTTATATTCTTGTACATGGGAGCAGTATTAGAGTTATATAGAGCAGTATTAGTTATATTCTTGTACATAGGACAGTATTATTATAGTATTTTAATTATGTACATAGGGCAGTATTATAGTAGTTATATTCTTGTACATAGGAGCAGTATTATAGTAGTTTATTCTTGTACATAGGAGCAGTATTATAGTAGTTATATTCTTGTACATAGGAGCAGTATTATAGTAGTTATATTCTTGTACATAGGAGCAGTATTATAGTAGTTATATTCTTGTACATAGGAGCAGTATTATAGTAGTTATATTCTTGTACATAGGGCAGTATTATAGTAGTTATATTCTGTACATAGGGACAGTATTATAGTAGTTATATTCTGTACATAGGGGCAGTATATAGTATTATATTCTTGTACATAGGGAGCAGTATTATAGTAGTTATATTCTTGTACATAGGAGCAGTATTATAGTATGTTATATTCTTGTATAGTAAGGGGCAGTATTATAGTAGTTAATTCTTGTAACATAGGGACAGTATTATAGTAGTTATATTCTTGTACATGAGGAGCAGTATTATAGAGTTTATTCTGTACATAGAGCAGTATTAATAGTTATATTCTTGTACATAGGGAGCAGTATTATAGTAGTTATATTCTTGTACATAGGGAGCAGTATTATAGTAGTTATATTCTTGTACATAGGAGCAGTATTATAGTAGTTTTATTCTTGTACATAGGAGCAGTATTATGAGTAGTTATATTCTTGTACATAGGAGCAGTATTATAGTAGTTATATTCTTGTACATAGGAGCAGTATTATAGTAGTTATATTCTTGTACATAGGGAGCAGTATTATAGTAGTTATATTCTTGTACATAGGGGACAGTATTATAGTATTATATTCTTGTACATAGGGACAGTATTATAGTAGTTATATTCTTGTACATAGGAGCAGTATTATAGTAGTTATATTCTTGTATATAGGGGCAGTATTATAGTAGTTATATTCTTGTACATAGGAGCAGTATTATAGTAGTTATATTCTTGTACATAGGGTAGCAGTATTATAGTAGTTATATTCTTGTACATAGGAGCAGTATTATAGTAGTTATATTCTTGTACATAGGGGCAGTATTATAGTAGTTATATTCTTGTACATAGGGGCAGTATTATAGTAGTTATATTCTTGTACATAGGGGCAGTATTATAGTAGTTATATTCTTGTACATAGGGCAGTATTATAGTAGTTATATTCTTGTACATAGGGCAGTATTATAGTAATTATATTCTTGTACATAGGAGCAGTATTATAGTAGTTATTTTCTTGTACATAGGGCAGTATTATAGTAATTATATTCTTGTACATTGGAGCAGTATTATAGTAGTTATATTCTTGTACATAGGGCAGTATTATAGTAGTTATATTCTTGTACATAGGGGCAGTATTATAGTAGTTATATTCTTGTACATAGGGCAGTATTATGTAGTATATTCATCTTGTACATAGGGGCAGTATTATAGTAGTTATATTCTTGTACATAGGGCAGTATTATAGTAGTTATATTCTTGTACATAGGAGCAGTATTATAGTAGTTATATTCTTGTACATAGGGCAGTATTATAGTAGTTATATTCTTGTACATAGGGCAGTATTATAGTAGTTATATTCTTGTACATAGGGGCAGTATTATAGTAGTTATTTCTGTACATAGGGGCAGTATTATAGTAGTATATCTTGTACATAGGGGCAGTATTATAGTAGTTATATTCTTGTACATAGGGGCAGTATTATAGTAGTTATATTCTTGTACATAGGGGCAGTATTATAGTAGTTATATTCTTGTACATAGGAGCAGTATTATAGTAGTTATATTCTTGTACATAGGGCAGTATTATAGTAGTTATATTCTTGTACATAGGGCAGTATTATAGTAGTTATATTCTTGTACATAGGGCAGTATTATAGTAGTTATATTCTGTACATAGGGCAGTATTATAGTAGTTATATTCTTGTACATAGGGGCAGTATTATAGTAGTTATTTCTTGTACATAGGGGCAGTATTATAGTAGTTATATTCTGTACATAGGGGCAGTATTATAGTAGTTATATTCTTGTACATAGGGGCAGTATTTTTATTTTACTAGGCATATTAGTATAATTCTTGTACATAGGGGCAATTTTTATTATAAAACCAAACATAAATACAATTATAATGAAACAAAAATCATCCAGGATTACAAAACACAAATCACTTAGGTTATATATACACAAGCATTAAATAATCATATCATATTCATAAAATAAATTAAAGTCCACACCTGGGAAGGAAGAGAAGAAAATTTAACAAAAAAAAAAAAAAATCATATTTCCTAACTGAATTTTACGTTCCTCCATAGCTTAATGTTTCTCAGACTCCTTCCAACTTCTAGTGATTTTATCCACCGGAGTTCTGACAAAACCTGATTGGCTGCAGCGGTGTGATCGAACGGCTCATTGTGCAGTGACACCCGGGTTCTCATGTGCCAGTGATAGTATTTGATGACACTGATTATAATGTACATCGTCTCTCTGTCGATGTTACTAACAGTGGAGGGGACACCATAGATTATGTCAGGGTACTTTAGGGTCCTCAGTCTGGGGATCTTTAGATTAGCTGACACTTCCTCCCAGATCTTCCTCCCTCCCCAGCAATCACATATAAAGTGCTCCATAGTCTCCTCCTGCTGACAACCAAGGGGACAATTCCGATCAGAGACACTCAGATGTTTCAGGTTGCCCCTGACAAAGAGCCGACTATGCAGTGAAAGCCAAGTGACATCAAACAGTTTAGGAGGAAGTCGTTTCCCGTTTAGGAACCTAAGGCTTTCCTGCAGGGTGGTGGTGACACAATCTCTCAGGGCCAGTGGAGAGAAGAAGAAAGTCCTACATACATGAGCATACAGGTCTCTTCTCGTACAGCTCTCAATGTAAGACTTCTCCAGTCCCCACCTCCTAACACACTTCAGACCGTAGTCCAGATACTGGGGGAGGTGGTCACCTGTCCATCTTCTCCTCTTGAGACTGCCGCCTCGCACCCAAGATTCTGCAAAAGGCAATATCCAATCCCTGATACTATTTACCCACAGGGAGCTACTGTTTGAGTCCATGTTCCCAAAATTCACCTTTAGAAACAAGGAGTCAAAGAAAACTCTTGGATTCAACATATCCAGCCCACCCTCTCTCCGCCGTAGGTACGTTATTCCCCTCTTTATTAGGTTCAACCTATTCCCCCACAAGAGCTGGAAGAACAGGCTGAAGAGCCTCGCTGAGAAAGATTCTGGCAAAGGGAAAATGACAGAGACATACAAGAAAACGGGGACCAGGTAAGTCTTCAACATTTTGACCCTTTCTCTGTAGGTCAGCCTCCAGTTCTTCCATCGCTGAACCTTTGCATTTCCGGCTTCCAATTTCTCCTCCCAATTTAGCGTGGCATTATCATCCCTCCCAAATTTAACCCCTAGGATCTTAATATGGGTGGAGGCTTTGGCAAACTGCGGCAGATCAAAGCTGGGATCAGTATCTAATGTCCACAGAGCTTGACTCTTTTCAAGGCTGACCAGAGACCCGGAGGCCTCTGAGTAGTTTCTGATGGACGCAGATAACATCTGCACCTCTCGAGGATTAGATATCACCAACGTCACATCATCCGCATAGGCAACAACATTCAGAGGCAGGCAGTGGGGGACCGGCACCCCCTGAAAATCGCACTCCTGCAGTGACCTCAGAAACGGGTCTAGGGCAAAAACATACAGGAGCGGACTCAGTGGGCAACCCTGCCTCACCCCCGCCCCAACTCCAAAAATGTCACCCTGCCAACCATTAATCAGAGGAAAGCTCACCGCCTCTCTGTACAAAGTCTTCAGCCAATCCACAAATTGTCCCGGAATACCGTACTTTGACAAAGTGGCCCACAGATAGTCATGATCAACCCTGTCAAAGGCTTTAGCCTGGTCCAGACTAACAACATATCTCCCACACCGCAGAGCTTTACATCTCTCAAACATCTCTCGTATCGAGATGACTGCTCCAGAGATGTTCCGCCCTTTTACTGTGCCAAACTGAGAGCCTGCCAACAGTGCCGGGGACAAACAGACTAATCTAGAAAATAGGATCTTTGCTAGAATCTTCCTATCTACATTCAAGAGGGCAATCGGCCTCCAGTTCTTGATGTCGCTCGGCTCTTTACCTTTAGATAGCAGAATTAACGAGGACACTCTCATGGATGGAGGCATCAGGTGATTTTCTAGACAATTTCTATACACATCCACGAGGATTGGAGCCAGGAGGTCTCTGAATTTCTTATAGAATTCTGCTGTTATACCATCTGGACCTGGTGCCTTCTTCAGATATAATTTATCAATAGCCTCCTTAACTTCCTCCACCGTTAATTCTGCTGTCAAAGGAGAAAAGTCCAGATCATTAGTATCAGGCACTGGAGTTGCCTCCAAGAATTGAGTCATCTTATCTTTATCCAAAACTTTCCTCTGAAACAAGTCAGCATAGTAAGATCTCACCACCTCCAGGATACCCTCCCGTGAATCCTGCAATACACCCTGGGAGTCAATGAGACCTGTGACCATTTTTTTGGCCACCCTCTCCCTGCAATTCTCAAAGGGATCAGGGGCCCCTAAGGACCCATAATCCCGTTCAAGAACCAGAGAGGTATACCGGCTATACTGATACTGCCTTATCTCAGATTTCAGCCGGTCGATCTTCACTTTGTCATCCCCACCCGCCGAATACAGTGACTCCAATTCTTTGCGCAGCTTTAGGTACTGGCTGTACTTATTCCTCCCTTTATTAACTGACAGTGTCTTTAAGAGGGATCTGATATCCTCCTTGACGTCCTCCCACCAGTCGGTCATGTTGTCATAGAAGTCAACCCTGTCTAGATGAAGCTGGATAAGGGAGTGGACACGACTCTGAACATAGGCATCATCCAGAAGACTGGAATTGAGCTTCCACAACCCTCTACCAATATCCGGACGGTTAGAGGTCCCCAGACAGAAGCACAAGGCGAGGTGATCAGAGTAAGGGACGACCTTCTCACTTAGGGTGCCGACAGCCTCAGTAGGACTCACAAAAGCAAAATCTATCCTACTGCACCTGTTGGAACATGAATACGTGAATGCGTTATGATGTTATGTAGGACCTTTCCGTCCCTGGTCACTGTCCTGCCTGAAGAGCTGTCACCTGATGTCAGTATGGCATTATAGTCCCCCGCCATCACCACTGGAAGAGAAGTGAAGAGGTAAGGCTTGACGTCATTAAACAGCTGGATCCTGTCAGTCACCGTCTGTGGCCCATAGATGTTAATAAGCCGGAGTCGCCTACCATGGATAGTGACTTCCAGGACCAGACATCTTCCCATGACCACCTCCGTCATCCTATGCACAGTCACATCATTGGTGTTAAACAGGACAGCGACCCCGGCATAAGGCTCCACAGCCAGCGACCAGAAAGATGGACCGGACCGCCATTCCCTCTCAGCCTCTCTCATAAGCCCCAGAGATGTCAGTCGTGTCTCCTGCAGGAAGATGACATCTGTGTCCAGATATGTGAGATGTTCATACACTGCTTGTCTAGTCCTCCTCGCCTTAATACTATTGACATTACTGGAGGTCAGTGTTAATGAGAACCCCGCCATCACAACACAATATAGAAGGAGCAGAGAAACAGCCATCATCATGAGTTAGAGATGTTCTGTCCACACTGGTGTCCATGTCAGATTCTACCTGAGGGTCTACACATAAGGGCTTCCGCTTTGGCGGGGGATGGTCTTCTATGTCCCTGTCATCCTCAACATCAATTTTCCTCAACTCTTTCTCATAGTCATCATCGTTGGACTCAGATAAAACTCCATACTTGTTGGACACGACCATCACACCTGCAGGATTTGGAGCCTTCTTACTCGTACTCTGACCGGTGTCATATTTTGCCTCAGGTTTACGGGAGGACGTGTTCTTTTCTTTCTTTTGTTATGATTAACACTCCAGTCATCAGATACAGACAGTGATGCTGAAGGGAGGGCTACCTGAGGCTGCTGGGCCTGAGGGACGACCTCCATGTTCCCCTCTGCACCCTCCTGCTCTGGTGTTACATGAGTGGACTCCTGGTGGGCATCTGTACTGGTCAGCATCTCTCCTGACATTGAATCCTCCTCCCCATGCGCCCCTATCACCACATCCTCATCCTCCTGAGCCTCTGCCCCTGCCATCACATCCTCATCAGGGAAGACTCTGCAGATGTTGTGCCAGGCGTCTGGACAGTCCCTGTGAGCGTGGCCCATCTGACCACAGAGGTTGCACCTGACGTCCCGGCAGTCTGCAGCAACATGGCCGATTGCCCCACACAGATTGCACTTCACCACAGTACAAGTGATAGCCAGATGACCTTTGCCACCACATTTGAAACACTTTCTGGGCTGCCCGGGATAATAACATCTTCCCTTCTCCTCCCAATGAAGAAGGAGTTGGGTAAGTGGGCAGTGATGTTATTATACTGCTGCAGTTTCACTACAGCTTTCCACCCCATTGTCCAGATACCGTCCTCATCTCTGACCTTGGTGAGTCCAGAGACAAGGTCACAGTGTCTCCGGAGCCACACCTCGATGTCCTGTGGGGGAACGGCCTCATTCCAGAAGGTGACATTTACTGTGACTGTGTCCGGTCTGGAGATAGGAACCATCATAAACTTATTCCAGCCCTCAGTGTCCCTGAACTTGGGGTAACTGGCCCAGAATCTGTCCAGGTCAGACGAGAGCTTGAAGCAGACCTCATAGCCCTGCCTGTCCTGAAGATTAGACACCGCCAGAATCTGATTAACCTCAAACCTCATCTGGCCACATAACAGCTCTCTCACCACATACCTGCGCTGTGGCAGATCCTCCTTGGCACCTAAGTATTTAAACCGCACCACATTAATGCGTCTGAATGTCTGGCCGGTATACCTGGCGCTGGAAGTGAAGGATGGGGCGCCGCGGCTCCAGTCATTCCTGGGGGGCACCTGACGGGTCACACTGGGTTGACTGACAGGGAGAGGGCCTGCAGCAGGGGGGCCTGTCACACCTTGTGGACTAGATGGTAAAGGGGGATAGTCACACATATCATGCACATTATCATTAGCAGCATCATTATCATCAGACAGTGTCACGTCAATTGCAGAATGTGAAACCCCTCCAACCCCCGACCCCATGGGCACAGCATCACCAGCCACAGTCTGTGCCCCAGCCTCATCAGCACAAACAGTCCCCCATATACTGTCCTGCTCCTGTGTGGGGCATTCTGGGACCTGTGGTGCCTCAGCAGGAGTCTGAAGTGTATGTTCTTGTTCACACTCAGCTGCCTCAGCCTCATCAGCACAAACAGTCTCACATATACTGTCCTGCTCCTGTGTGGGGCACTCTGGGACCTCTGGTGCCTCTGCTGGAGTCTGAAGTGTATGCTCCTGTTCACACTTCGCTGTTTGCTGCTGCGGTTGTTTTCCCTCCTGGAAGCAGAAGCGAGCAGCCTGTAACACTGGCCGTGTCCGCTGCTGGGGGGTCCCGTCCTGAGCATCAGGGGTCCTGGTCTCTACAGCACAGCCCTGCTTATAGGAGGCGAACCGCTCCCGGTTCCTGTAGGTCTCTGCAAGGGGCCCCATGCCCTCCCTCACAGACTCAATGTCCTGCACAACACTAGCCAGCTGTACACCCAGTGTGTTCAGTCTCAGGTCATATGCATCATTACTGGCAGGATTAGTGGTCTTTAGGGTATAGATAAAGTCTACTTCCATTTGCAGCGCTTTTTTTTGCTGCTGTAACTCACCCAGTTTTCTGACCAGTCCCGGTATCTCATCCGCTAGCTGCAGCTCGGGTGCACGCGCCGGCTCCACAGCTTTAGTCTTCACCACGGGTCCAGGGCTTCTGAACACAGTCCTGTGCGGTTCCACCACAGATGGTTTTGTGGCTCCTTGGCTGAATGCAGGCTCCGCAGCAGGTTTATCGCTGCCACCTGACTGCGACCGTGTGCGTCCTGACCGCGCCATACTGCCATGCTGCTGTAAGTTCTCCTGGATGGTTTGTCTTTCCAAAGACGTCCGTCTCTGCCTGGGAGCAGGAGAGGTGATCTGCACAGCTGGGGCTGATCTCATCTGTGCACCCGGCAGGAGCTGCTTGCTGACTGGGGAGTTACCTGACTTCACATTGTGCTGTAACCCTTCACTGACCGACACTTTTCCTTCTTGCTTCTTTGCTGGACTTGGAGAAGGTTTTCCTCCCAAAACTTTACTGACGGCTTTTTCCTCCTTCACAGAACTGCTGCAGCTTTGGCTCGCTGCATTCACTGCTCTGACAGTGGCTCTGGGATTAACATTCCCATTAGGAGAGGCCTGGGAGGCTTGTCCCAGTGTAGGCCGGGAAGCCTGGGCCTTGCCTGGGGAGCTTCCCCGCCCAGGGTGGCCCCTCCCTGGGCTTGCTCCAGACATGAGGAGATCCACAAAACACAACCTCACAGCTAGGAGGCAGTATTATAGTAGTTATATCCTTGTACATAGGGGCAGTATTATAGTAGTTATATTCTTGTACATAGGGGCAGTATTATAGTAGTTTATTCTTGTACATAGGGCGTATATATAGTTATGTTCTTGTACATAGGGGCAGTATTATAGTAGTTATGTTCCTGTACATAGGGGCAGTATTGTAGTAGTTATATTCTTGTACATAGGGGCAGTATTATAGTAGTTATATTCTTGTACATAGGAGCAGTATTATAGTAGTTATATTCTTGTACATAGGGGCAGTATTATAGTAGTTATATTCTTGTAGATAGGGAGCAGTATTATAGTAGTTATATTCTTGTACATAGGGAGCAGTATTATAGTAGTTATATTCTTGTACATAGGAGCAGTATTATAGTAGTTATATTCTTGTACATAGGGGCAGTATTATAGTAGTTATATTCTGTACATAGGGGCAGTATTATAGTAGTTATATTCTTGTACATAGGAGCAGTATTATAGTAGTTATATTCCTGTACATAGGGGCAGTATTATAGTAGTTATATTCTTGTACATAGGGGCAGTATTATAGTAGTTATATTCTTGTACATAGGAGCAGTATTATAGTAGTTACATTCTTGTAGATAGGGAGCAGTATTATAGTAGTTATATTCTTGTAGATAGGGAGCAGTATTATAGTAGTTATATTCCTGTACATAGGGGCAGTATTATAGTAGTTATATTCCTGTACATAGGAGCAGTATTATAGTAGTTACATTCTTGTAGATAGGGAGCAGTATTATAGTAGTTATATTCCTGTACATAGGGGCAGTATTATAGTAGTTATATTCCTGTACATAGGGGCAGTATTATAGTAGTTATATTCTTGTACATAGGGGCAGTATTATAGTAGTTATATTCTTGTACATAGGAGCAGTATTATAGTAGTTATATTCTTGTAGATAGGGAGCAGTATTATAGTAGTTATATTCTTGTACATAGGGGCAGTATTATAGTAGTTATTCCTGTACATAGGGGCAGTATTATAGTAGTTATATTCTTGTACATAGGGGCAGTATTATAGTAGTTATATTCTTGTACATAGGGGCAGTATTATAGTAGTTATATTCTTGTACATAGGAGCAGTATTATAGTAGTTACATTCTTGTATACGGAGGGTAGAATTAAAATACTTATCGTTTATGGGATTGCTTATTTATTATGTCCTCCTCTATCACTGCTGTTCTCGACAAGCCACTTTATTATTTTAAATTTACTCTAGAAAATAATTACGTATTGCTTGAAGTAGTGGACCTTTTACCTGAACAAGCCAGGTGACGTTATTATGACTATAGATGCTAAGGACAAGAAGTGAATGTCATATTTTCAGAAGGATTAGCTGGAAAATGAACAAGGAATGCATCTTCAGAAGGACCATCCACTCCATGCTCCTTTAGAGGGATCATTGCTGCAGTGTTGCTGCCTTGTTCATCTGAATCTTCATCTCAGCCTTGTACTAAATGTCTAAACCAATAACTATTCACTTTTATTATCCACCAGACACCAGATTCCTAATGATATAGGTCCAAAAGTCTGCACGATGCCACTTAGGGGAAGTAATTCATGACTTACCTGTCTATTCAAAATGTCATTGGTCTCATAAAAGAAGCTCATGGGAAAAGTCATAGAGCAATAGCGGTAGGAAGCAATGAAGTGATTCTAATATTTAAGACAAGTGTCTCTTGTCTATATCCTCCAGAGCCGGAGCACAATAATATATTATACGTTTATTCAATAATAAATAGTATATATTGGTAATAGAGGAGATGTGAACAGATGGAAATCCGGAGTATTCTACAATAAATAGCGAATAGTGGAGACGATACATTACATTGAGGCAGGACAATGAAAGATAAAGGCATGCAACGTGCCATAAAGATCGCCAATGTGCACGAGTCCTCACGAGCACATTTTCAATTGAGAATATCATAGCTTAACCCTTTCGCTTCTTGGCCAATTTCATTCTTGATCGTTTTCTTTATTCCTTCCCATCTTCCAAGAGTCTTTTTTTCTCTCCGTCGACATGGCCATGTGAGGCTTTGTGTTTTTTTTGGCGGGAGGAGTTATTGTTGTGAACGACTCCACTCAGTTTACCATATAATGGACTGGAGGACAGGAAAAAAAATTCCAAAGTGGGGAAATGGTAAAAAAGAAAACAAGCAATTACGCCGTTGTTGTCTGGTTTTGTTTTTACGTTGTTCATTGTGCCGTAAATATGACTTGATAAAATCATTTTATGGAAATATCAAACTTATGTAGTTTTTTATGTAAGTGGTATCAAACAGTTCTGAAATTTGCCAAAAAAAAATATAATAAAATTGTTTTGTCACCATTTATTGTACGCCACACATCTGGAAGGGGTTAAACCCTGGGTGAAGCTTAAAGGTATTGCTTAAAAGGCATGGACACTTTTACAACCAAAAGTTTCTTATTAGAGATGAGTGTTTAAATTTTAGTGGAATGGAATTCTGCTTGAAATTTGCAAAAATCTGCATTCGCCAAAAAATGCGTATATTTTTGTAATTTGCTTCCTTGCGGATTCAGTAAAATGGGGGCCACTGGCTGCCATTTTACTGAACCATAATGGACTATTAAAAGATTACAAAAACAACCAAAAACCTTATACTAACCTCACTGCTCACCTCTCCGCTCCCTCTGCCTCCTGTCCGGTCCTCGCTGCATCTTCTGATCCATGTCGCTCCACCGTGCAGGATTTCCAGCTGACATAACACCTGATTCTGCGCATGTAATCATGAAGTTTGTAGTGCACATCGTGACATCATGATGCTGCTAACCTCTCACGCACTTTTGCAGGACCCTTCCAGGCGCCATGACAGCCTAAAGTCCGACGCAGCGTTAGAGGCCTGAGGATTTCAGCGGAAGTGGCAGGAACCATAACATGTGGTGAAGACTGGACCGGTGCGCAACTGAGGAACTGGAGAGGTGAGGGAAAGTTGAGTACAAGTATTTGTTTTCAATTTTTTACTTATTATTTGGGTTCTATCCAGGCCCCAGAGCATAAGGGACATTGAATTCTTGGAAAATAACTTTTACACAAATCGGTTATCTAGGAAAAAAAATATGAAAATAGGCAAATTTGAATTCTGCCTGATCTACTGATCTCTAATTCTTATCGTTCCCTTTGACCTAAAATGAAATATGTGGCAAGTTTCTTAATATTCATGAATAAAACCCTCTCACCGTTTTGTGTATACTGCTCCTATGTAAAGGCAACAAAAGAATTGTTAATATAAAAATGCACCACAATTAATACAAATATTTATTATTTTACTTTGAAAATAGTTTTGATTAAAAAAAAAATAGTATCTTATGTATACTGCTTCTGTACAGATGTAGGTGTCTCTATGATGGCAGCAAATCCTGTGCAGTCCGGTCCTGCAGTCATGTATTACTTTACTCCACCCTGTCTTCTACTGTCACTATGTGTCTCGTCTCGTCTATTTCAGCGGTCAGAAGATGGTAGCGTTTGGCTACACGCACACCTACACTGGTTGGATCTTCTTTGCTTTCCAGTAATCTGTACAGATTTCTCTTCTTTTCTAGCAAGGGTTAAGAAGTTGTGTTTGTCTCATAAAGCTTTCTGTCCTGAGTTATCTCAGCTGTTCTGGTTTCTCCACTCCCCTCTGGTATAACTACTCACCTCCTAGCTTGTGTATTTGCCAGTGATAGCTTGCTATACCTTGGTATCAGTATGGAGATGTGAGCTGTCGAGAGAGAAGTCATCTAGGAGTTGCTGTTTGTTTGGTGTCTTCTTTTTCTTTATCGCCCTTTTGGTTTGCCTAATCTTTCCTTTCCCTTTATACCTCCTGTCGTCTGGGTTCGCATTGAGTGATTGCTGTTTCTTTTACCCTTGTCTGTTTCCCTTTGTGTTTAGATCATAGAGCAGGACTAGTGTTCCTGCTGCCCCCCACACTACCAGGGCCGTGCTTGGGGTAAGACAGGGATAGGATCGCAATTGCCGCATGGGGTGAAAGAAGCCATCTGGGAACAGCAGGGAGCTCAGGGCAAATTTCAAGGGTTTCCCCCCCCCTTATCGTTCCCTTTTGGCAGTCCTCCCTTTCCCATAAGTCTCACCGTTTGCCCTGTGGCTGGTTGGTGGAGCATGACATCTAGGGACTGCCCAGAGTGTGGCTTGGTATCTGCTGGCAGCCAAGTCTCACTTACCCATCAGAGGGCAGGTGAATACTCGGTAGGCACTAGGCCCCACCCCTGTACGGAAAGCCTGGTCCATCACGCAGGGGTCTACACCCACCAGCGTGACAGTATGTTAGGAGAACATTTTTTTTTGTACTTTATTTTTTATATATATATTTTTATTAGGTCAAAAATCTAATCCAGAAGTTAAAAATAAATAAATAACACAAGTTGGTCTATATAAAGTGAACAGACAAGTTAGTGGACAATTTTTCATATAATACAGTATTACAAATTAGATCAATTACACCCCCTATAACTATTTTACATTTCAAAAACTAATTTTGATGTAGATTTCCAGATTGGTTCAATGGCATATATTTGTCACAAATTGTAATTGTGCCAAAAGGTCCCTGATATACCAGGATTTATCCTATCCAATAAAGTTATTGTGTTTGAATGAACTCCAAAACTAGTCAGTGTGCTATACTACCAATATAGTTTTCTAATGTTTTTTAAAGTATTTTATTTTTAGGATTGAGTCTGCAATCGCCTACGTATGAAGGCCAGTGATTATAGACATATAATGATTGGTTCTTAGGTAATTAATTATCAACCCCACTCTTCCAGAAGTTTACACTATTTTGTAATTTTCTCCAGGCACCTGATGAAGGCTGTTCATAGTCGAAACGCATTGTGTTTTAAATGTAAATAAAATTGTACCTGAGCTCCATTACTACAGACATGATTACTATTTTAGTTCCAACTATTTTTCATAAACACAAAATTATTTTATCCAATTCCAATCACACCTTCATTATGGAAGCAGCGATTACCTGGATTCCGTTTTCTCCATATTCTCTACCATTGGAACTTCAATGGAAGCATTTCCACATACCTCCAGGCTGGCTGTAATCTGCATTGTGGTCTATATTGGGTCTTCATTCTGGAGTTGTGCCTCAGTTAGCACAACCATCGCAGGTGAGCATATATCCTACATTTCTCACTTTTTTCTTATTATATAATCACCACTCTTAGATTTCGCTCCTTTCATTTCCCCTATCCCTTGTGTAACCTTTTTTCTAACATAATTATGTAACTGTAAGGTCGTGTTATTAGATAACTGTATAAGGTTGATATTAGGCAACTGTATTGTTTATTGTGTAACTGTATAGCGGTATTTTTAAACAACTGTATATCTTTTTAGTAGGCAACTGTATTGTTGTATTATTTATTATCTAACTGTACAGTGATGTCATTAGCTAACAGTATAATGGTGATATTAAGTAACTGTATACTGGTATTACTATATAACTGTATAGCAGTATTATTAGATAACTGTATGATGGTGATATTAGGTAACTGTATACTGGTATTACCGTATTTTTCAGACCATAAGACGCACTTTTTTCCTAAAAATTTTTTGGGGAAAATGGGGGTGCGTGTTATGGTCGCAATATACTTACAAATCCAATGGCGTCAGCGGTCCCGATGCAGCCACCCTGTGCTTTGTGGTGCGGTGGTGTCGGGGCTCTGTGATGTGGCGGCAGAGGGACTCTGTGCTGCGTGGGGGGCTCCGCCGGCAATTCGTCATAGCCCGAAAACCCCCCCGCAGCTGTGTTGCTGCGACGTGGAGGCCTCCTGAAAGATGGCCGCCAGGGGCCTCCGGAAATATGGCCGCCGCATACTCAAATTCAAATCTCGGCAACGAGATCTCGTCTCCCGAGATTTCAGGACAAGATCTCGTTGCGGAGATCTGAATCTGAGCATGCGCCGCCTCCAGTGGTCATCTTTCCGGAGGCCCCTGGCAGACATGTTTTAGGAGGCCTCCACGTCGCAGCAACACAGCTGCGGGGGGCTTTCGGGCTATGACGAAATGCCGGCGGAGCCCCCCACGCAGCACAGAGCCCCTCTGCCGCCACATCACAGAGCCCCGACACCACCGCACCACAGAGCACAGGAGGCTGCATTGGGACCGCCGCCACTGGACCGCCGCTACAGGATTTGTAAGTATATTGCAACCTCACAGAGCACAGCCACCCCACAGAGCACAGCCACCCACAGAGCATCCCTGCAACACAGAGCACCACCACCGCACCAGCCTGGACCACCGAACGACCCCTGTGACCACTCCTCTACCTGTGCTGATCCCTTCACTGGTAAGCTGAATTTGGACTGTAAGACGGACCCCCATTTGACACATTATTTTTTTTCCCTATTTTCCTTCTTCAATTTGGGGAGCATCTTATGGTCCAGTGCGTCTTATAGTCCGAAAAATACGGTACTATATAACTATATAGCAGTATTATTAGATAACTGTATGATGGTGATAGTAGGCAATTGTATACTGGTTTTACGATGTAACTGTATAGCGGTGTTATCAGATGACTGTATAATGTGATATTAGGTAACTGTATACTGGTATTACTATATAACTATATAGCGGTGTTATTAGATAACTTTATAATGGTGATATTAGGCAGCTGTATAGTGATGTTTTTAAGTAAGTGTATAATAGTGTTAGATGGCCTCTGTAGCAGTTTATTATCTAGCTGTGTAGTGTTTTTTTATGTTACTATATAGCAGTATTTTTTTTAGACAAATACATATCATTTTTAGTAGGCAACTGTATTGTTGTATTATATATTATCTAACTGTACAGAGATGTTATTGGATAACTGAATAATGGTTATCTTAGGCAACTGTATACTGGGATTATTATGTAACTGTATAGCAGTAATATTAAATAACTGTATAATGGTGATGTTAGGCAACTGTATACTGGTATTATTATGTAACTATATAGTGGTGTTAAACAACTTTATAATGATGATATTATTCAACTGTATAGCAGTTTGTTGTGTAACTGTATAGCGGTGTTTTTTTGTAACTGTATAGCTGTACTGTATTTTTAAACAACTGTATTTCTTTTTAGTAGGCAACTGTATTGTTGTATTATTTATTATCTAACTGTCCAGTGATGTTATTAGATAACAGTATACTGGTGATGTTAGGCAACTATATACTGGTATTGTATAACTTACAGTATGGCGCTGTTATTAGATAACTGTATAATGGTTATATTAGGCAGCTGTATAGAAGTTTATTGTGTAACTGTGCATCAATGTTTTTATATTACTGTATAGTGATGTTTTTTAGACATCTATATATTATTGTTAGAAGGCAACTGTATTATTGTTGTATTATTTATTATCTAACTGTGCCATGATGTTATTAGATAACTGTTTTAATTGTGATACTAGGCAAATGTATACTGGTATTGCTATATAACAGTATAGTGGTGTTGTTAGATAACCTTATAACGGTGATATTAGGCAGCTGTATAGCAGTTTATTCTGTAGCGGTGTTTTTATGCTACTGCATAGTGGTATTTTTTTACATCTGTATATCATTGTTGGTAGGCAATTGTATTGATGTATTATTTATTATCTAAATATAAAGTGATGTTTTTAGGCAACTATATAGCTCTGCTATTTTGCCAATGTGTGGAACTGATATTTTGGCACCACACTGTGTGGCACTTTTACCTAGACATTATACGGTTATTAGTATATAGTATAGTAGTACATTACATGGGAGTGACACCAGCAGACAGTATCATACATGGCAGCATCCAACATGAGACCAACCCTGCTCTTAGTACAGGAATATTACTCATCGACTGCTATAATAGATGACTCATTACTCATCGACTGCTATAATAGATGACTCATTACTCATCGACTACTATAATAGATGACTCATTATTCATTGACTGCTATAATAGATGACTCACGCAGAGCCGGACCACGTCACTCCTAAAGATTCGATATCGGAGCCGTACATCTCATCAGACTGATAACATGGTCGGTGTCTTGTTTGATATTCAAAACCTTTCTTCTCATAGGTTACAAATGGAGAAAAAAAAATATGACAGGAGCCCTGAATGAAGTTGACACAGAACGGGGAGGACAGCGAGAGAGAAAAAAAATGATAATTAATTTTAACAGGTGCCATCAGTTATTCTCGGCTGGCATTCAATTTTCTGTGCATTTTACTTTCAGCCGCACGGCTCTTCAGCGCCGAATATTATGGTAATTTCAGAAGTGACTTAGTTTTTCACCCAAGTAGAGAGTGTGAGCCGCGCAGCTGATGAACACAAGTTCCAGATGACAAATGGTGCTTGAAGTTTTCATGTCTGCTAATTCAGTTTTGATTAGTACATGAATGGATACTGTAATATAGATGACATTTTTCAGGGAGAATGACCATCTGATTTGGACACATAATGCACTGCTTCACTGCCATTTGCTCTTTGAAGTAATTTCACATTCAATGCTAATAATGCAATAAAAAGCCATAGTGCCTGATTTGGGATGCAGTTATCTATGAAGCCGCATCTACATTTGGAAGGTATTAATATCCCTCTCTGTTCGATTTGGACAAGGATTGTAACTTTGAAATAGTAAATGAGATTTTAAACATATAAAAGCAACAAAATGGGTTTTACAAGCTGCAGACCGAGGTCATAAAATATTAAACAATAGTTGTCAGCCATTAGCGTCGGGAAATGTTGGATTAAGCCATTTTTGTTTGCATGAATTTTGAAGATAGGAGGATACAAAGTCATTCGGGCCCCTAGAAGCCATTAAAAATGTTAAAACACCCGTTTCAATTACTTTTGAGGCTATGGTACCGCAATGAGCTTGCAGTGAGTTTTTAATGCTGCGTACTTTGAGAAATGCAAGCAACCTGTGATGACTGAGCC